>BGPR01001548.1:87495-175187 GCA_013235015.1 Araneus ventricosus
AAATTTTTAAGTGTCTTAACAAAAATAAAGGAATTAATTTGCCGAAAAATAAACAATAATTAAAATAATTGACACCACAATTACACGAGAAACCGGCTTTCTAGTTTTAAACTGCGTTGCAGAGACAGTGTACAATTACGCTTTAAAAACTTCCTGCACACATCTATGAAAGTAGTTATGACTGAGTTAGCCTACAAAAATTTACTTTGCAGGCATAGGATTTGGATATGCTTAGGAAATGTTGGACGTTCAGTCAGTGGTTATTGTAATATTTCGTGACCATGACTGTGCTACCAACCCAAGTATAGTAAGCCAGTAACAATCTAAAAACTGTTCTACAGTGCACTCCCGATTATCCGGGTTAATCACCGGGAGGGGTCGCCCGGACAATAGAAAAACACGGATAATCCGAAAACTCTTTTTTATTAAAGAAAAAATCAACATCAGTACAAAAATATAAAAATTACTTACATTTGCATGCTGTATAACATCAAACTAAGAATTTTCCTTTCAACATTTACTGCTTTAAAAAATCTTTTATGCGTCTTTGCTTCTGCTGCTTGTTCATATCTTGTCGTATATAGACACATATTTTACGAACAGCATTAATATCACCGTAATCAAATCCTCTTTGTCCCATATAATCTAAGAAAGTTTCCACAGATCGTAGAGCAGCAGAATGAGAAATTATATTTCCTTCATTTAGTACATCTTCTGCATCAGTACTAGCTGATTCTCCGTTATCAAGCTTTTGAAGGATTTCTAATTTTTGTTTAACATTTGAAACGTTTCGTTTTCGTTTCACACCACTCATTTTTACCAGTAAAAAATTTCATTCTACTAACTGACGATAAACAAGACGCAAAAACTAAAGGAACACGTGCGAAAGTGAGAGAAGAAAAAGAAGTTAAAGAATGACGTGTCAGAGAGAAGCGTGTTCGTACGAGCACGAGCTAGCAGGAAGTGGACGATTCATTTCTCGGAAAATTAGGGGTTAAACCGATAGATATTGCACGTGGAGGAAGAAAAAAAATCCATTCTCTAGCTTCCGCCGTCACGGCTCACTAGTTTCACGGAATGAATCTCTCAATCGAACATCAACATGGATTTTACATGCATGATAAGCGTGAAAATGTTTCTCTTTAAATTTTTTTTTGTGTGTCCGGAATGAGCACGGATAATCCGCGTACGGATAATAGAGAGTATACTGTATTTCTTAATTTACAAAAACATGAATATACTGTTTCTCAAAATTTTTAATGTATTCAAAATTATTCTTAAAAATGCATTAAAGCACTGAACTTTCAAAGACGATTTATTAATTTTTATTTAAGAAACTCATAGGAACAATTACGCATTTAAAAATTACTTAATCATGAGTTATTATTTGTCCGCTGTCACAATAAATTTATCTTAAATGCATCGACTTAAATAAATTAAAATATAGCATTAGTAATTGAATAAGGTGATGAATAAAGCGTTTTTATTCTCAAGCTTCATTTTAAAAAATTGCATTATTTTAGGTAAATTATGCCTCTCTCTATGAGTAACAAGATGCTTAAACATAGCGTACTGCATTACAAATAGACTCAAAATTTGTATGTGGATCACTTTTAGACATTCGGATACTTTGCAATGTGTAAGGAAAATTTAGCTTTCTTTGATCCTTGAATGTTTCACATTGTTGAAAACATAGCGTAGAGAACTATGATATAACATCATTTTATTTGATAGTTAGGTTCTTATTTCAAACGATAAACTAATCGCTAAAATTACATTTATCTTGTCTATTCATATGTTCATTCAACAAAATTCCTTTTGATTATGTAATATTTTCCTTGTCTGTAACATAAACATTGCATTTTCTAATCTTTAGGTTTAGGAAGAATAATCAAGATGGAGATCTATCAATTCATGCGTATCAACTAAGGGCATTTAATTGAAGGCACTAGGCAGATTTTACTAGAAAAAGGGGTCTTTAAACTTACGTTGCACTTTTTTTAATATTTTTAGCAAAGATTGAACAAATATATCTACAATATTATAATGTATGCACACTAAAATTAATTAAAAATCAATTTTGAGCTTTGTTTTTTAATAAAAATTAATTAATCACGAAACATAAATTGTTCAATTGAAACTTCTTAATGAAGAAATGTTCCCTCTCTTAGTCAAAAATTTTGTAAGTAAATGTTTTTAATTATCAGTTATTAAACTACAAAAAATTGATTGAAAATAAAAAAAAAGATGATAGTGATAGTTATTACGCAGTATAAAAGTAACATCAACCATCAGGAATGGAGGATAATCTATGCTTGTACTTCATATGACTTTGACCCATAGCTAATTTACACTTTTTTCATGTGAAAAAAACTTTCACATGGAAAGCAAATTAGATTTCATTTGAAACAAAAGAATTTAATTAAATTCACAATAACTGTAGGATAAATTTGTTTTAATATCTTAAATGTTTGCTTTGAAAATTATCACTAATTTTGATGTAATGCGTTAAAATGCTATTTTCGAAATTTTATATTATAAATAAACACTTATGACATAGGAAAATAAAATCTTGTTATCATAGATTCCCAAGTACAGACATTCGTTTCTTTTACGTTTTCTTTAAAACATTTTTGATGGCTTCCAGGGGGTGACTTTTCCCCTTGAATTTTCTCTTAAAGCTCAAGGGGAAAAAATCCGATCTTTGATCAAATTATCTAGCTTTCATGTACTTAGAAATTTAAAGTTTATCGGACTCATTATGTGCAATTTCAATTCTGCAATAGATTACCATATTACAATAAGTTTGGCAATCAGTTCTGCAATATTTGAGACTTGTGTCATTGAGCCATAAAAACAACCAATCAACCGCCCAACCCATATAATAACTAGCGAGTTCCAACAACGCGAAATCCTATAACGTGAAATCACGCAAAGTGTCGTATATTAGGATTTTACGGCAAAAAAATAAATTAAATCAAAATTAATCTTAATATAAACTCAACTCATAAACATGACTTTACTTCAACTATACAAGATGCCCACCTGAATATTACAAAATAATTTAAACAAAAGTTATGATCAATTCTTTTCTCTTTCAGAATTTCATGAAGTACGGATCAGAGAAAAGACTTGCGACAACTAGCTGGAGGATTTTAAATGAGGAATAAAAACTGTCTTTCCCAAGATAATTCTATTATCCATCTAAGAAATTAATAATATAACATATTAATTGCTTTATACGGAATTTTGCTGCATTACAAATCAAAGCTAATCTTAATATAGCATAATATACATAATATAATCATAATATAATACAAACATAACTATGTAAGGTTATTATTATGGAAAATAATTGAAACTAACTTTATGGTCTGCTCTTTTCTCTTTCAGAATTTCATTAATTCCGATTCATAGAAAAGACTTGCTACAATCGAATGAGATTAAAAAGAAAGCTGATTTTGCCAGGATAATTCTTTTATCCTTCTCAGAAATTAACCATGAAGCTTATTTGCACTGCCATCATCATTGTTCTGTGTGCTACGTATGAAGTGAAGAGTCAAGACTTATCTCAAGTGTTAGGAAATGTGGTGCAAAATGCAGAAAATATGACTGTTTTAGAAAAATGGCAAAGCATGGAAAAAGGCATCAAGAAGGTTACTGGTGCGTTAGTGAAAATGGCATTGCCACATATATTGAAAGCTTCTGAAAGCATGAATATTTCGTCACAATGTATGCAAGAGGGTATGAAACTCGTACTAGGTTTAAAAAACATTAAGCCATGGGCATTCAGATGTAAGTAAAACTCTTATTTTTACATTTGCCAGTTGATCCTTGTATCTATAAATTACTTTTAATTATGTTATTAGGATAGATGTCAGATTTTATTATTTGAAATCTATACAAATTTCTGCCTTTCGAGTAAATCTATCCTTTTATATATATAAGATAATTGCAATTGCCCGAAAAACCAATAGGAATCATACACTTCAGGAATAATAAAATTTTATTTGTGAAAGAACCAGCATTAGTCATTATATCATTATATATATATATTAATATAATAATATATATAATTTATATTATATATATATCCATTGAAAAATAGTAAAACATTCTCTGCATTTTAATACTTAAAATGAAACTGATCGTCGCTTAATAAGCAAGCAACACCTCCTATCTCAATCTGAAATTTCTAAGAAGAAAAAAATACTCAATTTTTCGACACCAATAATGAATATTTCCGAATTTTTTTAACATTTGATGTAAACAGAAGGCCGCATGCTTCTAACATGTGAAAAAATTCAGAAATATTCGTTATTGGTTGCAAAAAATTGCTTATTTTCTTCCTCTTTGAAATTTCAAAAAATTGTGAAAGGGGGTGTTGTTTGTTAAGATACGAGATTTTAAAGTATTTCAATGACGAGTAAGAGCATTTATTAATCTATTCATTAATAATATTTAAATAATCAGGAAAAAATATTTCGTGGAAATAAGCATAAAAATGTAATGTATAAAAGTTTTATTCGGAAAAATTATGCTGATTTTAAATTATGGGTGCACTCTTTTACACTGTGTGTATATATATATAGCGAACGAACCATTGCTTTCCACATTAGTTATGAAAGATTTTCAAAGATCTGTATGGATATACAGAATGTAACTTACACATATCCGCACTGTTAATCGAAATGTCTTTTGTCGAAGTTGACAAAACATTTTATTGATGCAAAACACTTGCATAGGTTAGCTACATCTGCTCTCAAATTGGTGTATGCTGTCACAAAATGTCATATGTCGCTAGTAGTTACGGATGTTACATCAAAATTTCATATGTTTTGCTGTGTGTGGGTTTTCACATACGACATTTTGATATGAAAACGACGATATATGACAGTGCACCCTAGGGAGATTGAATAGTTGTCATATATCAAAATATAACTATTAATTTACAACTAAGGATCGAAACTGTTGACCTAAGTCCAGCTGAAAATATATCATGTTACATGTTTATGTTAACATATAATAAAATTCTAGAGCACATTATTAAAACTTTTATTAAGAAATTTTTAGTCTGATTTTTAGAATCCTACGCTTGACTTACAGATAATGTGATTGGTAAATTTGAAATTGTGATATTAGTGAATGACATTTGACCATTTGCATTAAAGGGGAAAGTGTTAATTTATTTTGCATAAAAAATCTCTTAAATATATCTTCAAGAATGTGGACCTCCTCATAGAACATGCAAATGAGAACTGAGAACGTCTGTTGGAAATAAATTATTCCAGTTAAATATGAAATTTTTAATTGTTTTAAATAATTAAATTTGTTGTTTAGCCGATTTATCTGTACTGTAATCCATCTCTATGATAGAAAATAACTAGTATTTAATTTCCTTGCATTAGAAAATTACACAAAAAATTACTAATCTTCTGACAAAGACTTTACTTTTCCAACAAGATTTTTTTTTAAAAAATAATTTTTGAAAGCACTGTATTTCAAAGTTTGCATGTTCGTAAATATTTAAAGTGTGAAATTTACGATTTAATTTTTGAAAACATGTTAGAAAATATATCCGTTTATAACTTTACTTCCTTTTTTGAATTAATAAATGTCAAAAGTGCTCAAATGTCGTAGTTTTTAATTAAGATAAGTATCAAACATTTTTAAAATTAAAATAAAAATCAGGAAATTTATGAAACACACAAAATTATGAATTCTTGTGCTAAATCTGAAACAAAAATTTTAAACTTATTCGGTTGAAAGAAAGAAGCTCTTTGAATTCGTTTGCATGCACAATGGTTTGAACTTTAATAAATCTGTATAAGGAAAGAGGCAAGTAAAACAATTAATGAAAATAAAAAACCGAATTTTTTTCACAGAAGAAGGAAAAAAATACAAATATCAATTTATTTACTTAAACGAATACACCCATTTGTAAACAAGAGACACTCAGTGTGCTTCATGCTTTAACATATTTAAGGACCGCCACAGAGTTGGGCCTCTTCATTGGTCCCTTTTTAACCTTATTAGCAGTGGCGGACTGGCCAGGTTGCCACTTTGTCTGATGGCAAGTGGGCCCCCTTATTAGGTCAATATAGGGCCTCATGATTGTGTGTGTAAAAGGGAGAGAAAGAGAAGAACTCTTTTTTTCTAGAAAATATCTTGCGCCTTTTCTGAACAACAATAATGGACGGGAAGCAATAACTACAAGATTTTTATTGTTCTAGGAGGCCCCCGGCAAGAAGGAGAAGATAACCCCCTCTGCGCAAGAAAGGCGCGACCCTTGGAGGTGGCTAAACAACTTGCTTCATGTTCTTGATTGCGCATTTTGCTGTTATAAAACTGGTGGACGAGCAATCTCGCATATTTTCTAAAGTGAAAAAAGGTCTTCGGGCCTCTAAAACTATAACAAGGGAGGATGGTAGCGATATCACGTAATTTGAGGACAAAGGACGTCTTTCAAAATGTTCCTCTTCTCTGGGATGAATGATGTAGTGATATTAGTGAAATTTCGAAGCTAAAGATCATAAAGACCTTATTAAGAAATTCATTGCGAGGCCGCGGTTGCCTAGTGGTAAGGTCTCGCAAATAATTTCTGAAATATTTATCGCATGAAAATTATTTTTGCACCATCATAAAGAGCAATGAATTGTCTTTAAGATGGTGATACTGATTTCATTGCGGTACAATTTTTCTCTAATTATAATTAACATTTCAAAATTAGTTTTAAACGCAATTTGTAACGATGTTTTCTGTTGTCATAAAATAAAATTCAAAGCAATTTATTATTTCATTAAATCTTTCATTCACGGGTTTTTGCTACTGTTAAAGTTATGATAAGAAAATATTTGTTTCTTTGGACATTAACTCCAAGGCAGACTTGGGGCCGTAGTGGCCTAGTGGTAAGGTCTCAACCTCGAGGTCGGAGGGTTCCAAGTTACACTAAAGATCCAATGTGTATGTGGGCCTGATGCACGTTAAACGTCCTCCCGCTTTTGGGGTGTGAAAGTTTGGAGGAAGGGAGTGCCAGCTCAGGTGTTGTACTCGTCATCTGACCGCGGTTGAAAATTAGGAGGTCAGTCCTAAAATTGCCCTTGTGTTGCTTCAAAACGGGAGGTTACTATAACTAAATCTGAACTAGAAGAAATTCATTATCCAAGGAGAAATTGGAATCTATTGAAGGGGAATTGGTAGATGATTTGAATGAGAGTAATTATTGACAGATTTGCACGGTCATCGTGAACTGACTTGCCGCTTATTGAAGTGGACAACATGTAATACACTTCTATACTTTTGAGTTGTTAATATTTGACAATAAGAAGTATTCTTGAAAAAAATTGGAATTGGTAAACAGTTATCACTTATTTTCAGTTTGGTTAAAAAATTCTCAAAATCGCAATACAGTTCCAAAATTATAGTATAAAAAATTAAAATTATTTAATTTTCTATTGTAAAATTGTATTTATAGTTGGTATTTCTTACTTCCATTTACTGTAATTACTAATATATATATATATAACAGACTTTTAGATTAGGAATAAATTTTAATAACTTACTAATTTTAATTTATTATACGTATTTGTAATAAATAAAATTAAAAAAATATATGTAAGATGGCATGCTAGATGTGATAGGGCCCCCTTTATTCATGGCAACCACTATTTTTAGACCCAGTCCGCCACTGCTTATTAAGAGGAACCTAATCTCCCTCATGTATTTAGTACATTTTGTAAGAATTCATGTAGTATTTTGATAACATTCTGATAAAATCCAACATGAGTTGAGCCGCTACATGAGTTGAAATATTAATATAATACTAAACTTTTTGGAGTTTACTTTGGCAACAATTGTGGCAATAAGCCACCAAACAACGCAAAGTGCTCTCCAAGTTTTTTCCTGTCTTACTTAGAATTAAGATTTGATATTATGAGGTTTGGTAACATAATTACACAGATTGTTTAGTTTCGGATTATATTCACAGCATTGCAGAACATGAGAAATTTACGAGTAAATGTCAATTAGGGACGTAAAGCATTAAACAAATATAAATTTTAAATTTTAACGCGATTATCATTTACAAAATCAAACATGTAAGTACGTGAAAGTTGTGAATAGCTGTTGTTGGAAGGTGTTGAGAGTTGCAATAATATTTTTTATCTTCTGCGATCTATAAGAGCCAGTGTAAAAATTCTCTACGAATCAATAAAATGTCAAAATGACATAATTCACTTCTTTTTTGCTTCTCATATAACTTATTTTTTATTGTCTACAAGTTCATAACTACGAGCAAATGTTTCCATTTGTGCAGTTATAGATTCCAGTGCCAAAATGGTGGACGGTCTTCTTGCCGGCTCGTTGTCCTCTCTTGGAGTGTACGACGAGTGCATCAACACTGAAGTCAAGAATGACAAAGGAAAAGACAAGGGAAAAATTATTTTCAGGGGAAAATATTGTACGATAGATATCAAACCACCTTTGCCACCAAAGGCAAAGTTCTACTGGAAGGATGAAATCGTACCTGAGCTGAAAAATTTAACTCTAAGTGGAACGGTAAGTTTTGATCACGAAAACTAAGTAACAACTTTAATGATAGAGCTTAAGAACAATTAACTAGAGAAAGTAGAATAAATTTAAAATAAATTTAATAAAAACTTTAAACAGAAACAACAAAATTTAAACCATAAAAATTATACAATATTTAAGTAGCGCGCAAATGCAGCTGCATACAAAATCAAAAAACAGTGTATCAAAATCACTCAAAGAAAGCAAAAAAGTTATAAATACTCTGAGACAATCGAATTAAACTGCCCTTGATAAAATGGGCTTGAATGGATTCCTTGTTTATTTAATTCGATTATCTCAGAGTATTTCTTAGTTTTTTGCTTTCTTTGAACGATTTTGATACATTTATAATGATAGATATTTCATATTCTGTTTCGAAATTATCTTTATTTCAAGAATAAATAAAGATATTTCAAGTTTTTAAAGATTGCATACCCTTAATTCTTTTCAGCTAATGCTAACAAGTTTAAATAGAAATGTTAAAAATTACAAACTCTGCTTCTTCTGCCATAAAAAATAAAAGTTTTATAATGATGTAATATTAGCAGCTCGAAGATACTTAAGTAATCTACTCTATATAATCGCTAAAGAGATATTTTTTGAAAATAGATGTAACACATAATACAAATGAATTCCTTATAAAGATTTTATATTTTCTAGACGAATTGGTAAAAATTCTGTTGTGGCATTGTTCCTTAGCAAGAGAAAAATACTAGTATTTAATTTTGTTTAGAGTGTCAAGAATTCTATTTAGAGACAATGAGTTTTATTATACGTGCTGCTTCCCTGGTGGGTATAGTAATGATGTGGGGTCGAGTTACCTCCACTCTGCTGACGGTGCGTATCTCTTTCGGGAGGAGTTTTTTTATTGCCCACTCAGACCTTGCTTACCCAAAGGGTGTAAAGCATGTGACGATTAGATGGGAAGAAAAATTCCAATACAAATATTAAAGTAATACAATACAAAATAATAGAATACAATAAAATACAAAGAATTAGATAATACAATACAAAAAATATAAGTAAAATAATGCAATAAAAGTAATACAATACAAAAAATATAAGTAAAATAATGCAATAAAAGTAATACAATACAAAATACAGATGTGAATATAAATATAAATAAATGCAAATAAGCGTAATAAATAAAGAAACATACTTAAAATAAACAAGAATTGAAAATTTAATAAATAGTTTTTAAAAAAATAAACGAAGTCTGAGGTACAATTTCGGGAGGGGTTGGGCCGTGGCCGGTGAAGGCTACTAGGATTCAGACCTTAGTTCCCGACTGATGTTGCGGCGCCAGTCATTCAAAAACCCTGGTACGCCAACTGGCATGACAGGGGTAACTCTGCGTCAGCCTTACTATACATGGCTTTGATATTATAAGTATAATATAATTGTGATACGTTTTTGTGTACCGATAGCACTCAGTGACAGCAAAATTAACACGCCGTCACCATCATATGATAAACATGCCATCTAATTGCAGGTGTTCTTACCCTAGGTAGCGGCGTCTCGTACTTTTTCCTCCAGGAAGATGGGCAATGGATTCCAAAATTAAACTGACGTGGAGCCTTTAACGTGTATTAGGTGAACAAGATTTGGCATGTTCCGCCGATAACTATGGGAAATACCATTGCACAAAATTAATTTTTGAACAAAAAAATTCGGGAAGTCATCTTTTCAATAATACCAATTTAGTTGAAGTGCAATTTCTCTTAATTTTAGCAAATTTTTAAAATCAAATTTAAATACAGTCGAACCCCTTTAACACGAAATCGCTTATCACAAAATTTCGCTTAACACGAATTAAATATTGGACCCCGTCGATCAAGTGTGCGGAAGAGTGTTAATTCATTCCTTTAACACGAAAACACAAAATATCGCTTAAGACGAAAAGAAAATATTCTTTGAAAATCAAAATCCGTTCTTTTACAAAAGTTCTCAGCGTCGAGTTTGTGTTTTGAAACTTCTTTGATATTCCATTCATCCAGGTTTCCTGAAAGAAGGGGCAAGACGGACACGTGGACTGGTGATAAGGGTGGGGAGGGATATTATTGAGGAAGTGTCAGGTGTCTGTGGGGTCCGCATGCCAGTACTTTGCCCCGGGACATGGCCTGGCTCTCGGCAGCCCTGGATTCGTCGTTGAGAATGGAAAATTGTTCACTGTGGATAAAGCAAGAGTTTATTTCTCGCAAGAATCACATTCCTACCCTTCCCACCCTTTTGTTTCTTAGTTCGGGAATGCTGGGAACGGGAAGGGACAGAAGAGAAGATGACTTTCCCGGAGTGGCTCTACACGAAGAAGCAATTGCAATGAAAACTGTGTATCATTTTCTTATGGAACAGGATAATGCTTCGAATGCATTGGATAATTTAGAAAAGGCGGATGCCTTTCTGAAAAAATGTCATCTTAAAAACTTGAAACATAAGTCAATAATTGACTTTTTTAAACCTTGAGTAACAGGTAAATAAATTTATTATTTGATATATTACATACAATATGCTTATTTCTTCTCTAAACTTAAAACTTTTATTCTTTTCAGATTTCTGAAAACTGTAATATTTTATCTTTTATTCATTAGCTTGGTTATTGCTATGTGTGGTTATAGCACCGCTATTTTAACGGTTAACATGAAAAAATTCTATGGTCCCGCCGATTTCGTGTTAACGGGGTTCAACTGTATAATTTTTGGAAATTCTTTTAATTTTTATTAGGAAATCCGTGGCATTTTAGCTGCTTAATTAAGATTTTGATCGCACGTCCTATCACACATATACTATTAAACCTACAAAAAGTGTTTCTTTACTCCTCCGCGATTAATTCCAAAAGTTTGTTTCCTTTTATTTTGACGACAAAACAGATGCACAGTAAGCAATGCAATTTTTTAATCCCTATATTTTGCAATCACAGAAAAATATGTGTTATTTGTCTTAAAAGGCTCAATTTTGTTAAATTATAAACATATTTTGAAATCTACGGTTTCATCCAAACCATTGTAAATATTTTATTCCTATTTTTTCAGGGATTTTAAATGTTTTTGATATTACTAAAAGATGGGGAAAAGTGATTAATCATAACGTTTATTACCCATTTTATTATATTTGAAGAATGTTTGTGGTTACAAATAAATTCTCTTGAGATAAACTTAATTTTCTGAATTTAGCTACTGTCATAAATTCCATAATATAGTAAAACACGATTTCATGTTGGATCAATCGGAAATGTAATGTAAACCACAGACTTACAAAGGCTGAGTACAGGCCTATTTGGCGTTTGCTACTTACAGGCTATATCAAGTCGATAAGCATGATGTAAACAAATTATAAAATATATATGATTTTAATCTAAGGGAATGAGAACATTCAAAATTTTTTATGCAATCCGAGTGCGTTTTTTGCATTATTTCTATTATCAAACAAACGAATCTGGAAAAGAATGAGAATTTAAGAATAGGGTTCAAAGGAGAGTATCAAAATTAAACTTCTAAGCACATTCTTTTAGTTTTCAATTAAATAAGGTTATAATTAAAATTTTAAAAAAAACTTTCGAGGTGTACATTATAAACCTTCTAAAGAATTTTTGATAATTTTGTTTAAATTTTTTTCAGCGTCAATTTTGGAGCTGAAATGGCTCAAAGATAAATATATTTGGGATAATCTAGTCACCAAAAGCAGCTATTAACAAATGACTACATAGACTACAATACAGTGACTATATAAATTATACATGAGCAGCACTTGATCGATACAAACAGGGGGATATATGACTTTTTTCCATTTCTAGGTGATGAGTGAAGCAGTGAAATACGCATCTTTCTTCTATTTTCTCTCTGTAAAAATGGGTGTATGTATTCCATCTGGTTGTACGGTTGAAGATCTTGATCAAGTGGTTCAAATGTGTAAGATTTTACTAAATATATATTTATGATCTTTCTTTTTACGTTAACTTCTGGTTTTATATTAAAAATTATAGTTTTATATTATTGTGATGGATGTGTTTTACACAAATAAGAAGCATAATTCAGCAATCATTTTGAAGATTCATAGTGACAAATGGAGGTGCCTTCATCTCCGAGACGATAAAATAAACTGTAGTTGTTCAATTTAGGTTGGTAGAAAGTCTAGTAGGTTTAATAGTTTTTTTCTCTCTCTCTCTTCAATATAAAGACTGCATTAAAGACACAACACAGTTTGTTGATGAGTAAAAATGCATGCCGAATTTTAAAACAACAAACTGGCACATATTCTTGATAGTTTTTAAAAATGCTTAGTAACAGAACAAATAATACCAGGGAGTATTTCTAATATTTTAACAATTAAGAATTAAATTTACGTTATTTCTTTTTGCGTGAAAGATTCATTGTTTCATCCTTATTGACCCTCTTTAGGAGCCGTCCACAAATGATGTCACGCTTGGAGGGGGAAGGGGGTTCGTGAAAATGTGTCAGTTTGTGACAAGGGGGGGGGGGAGTAACAGGAAGTATGACATCACACAATTTGGTTAAAATAAAAACATTTAAAATCAGCATATAAAATTTTGAATTTATTTTGAAATTACCAGAATTTGAGTGTACTTTTTTTAATCGGGGCTAAAACAACTTTCATGTGATTTTTTTCACTTATATTGCTTTCTTTTCGAAAAACGCATTCAGGGTGGGTTCTGAGAATATGGTAGCAGCAGAAATTCTTCACTATTAGAAAAAACCTCCGCTTCTCACAAATGTCAATAAAATACAAAGTTAAAATTTAAAAATAAAATTTGAAATATAATCTATAATGTAGTGCTTTGTTTCTGAACTGCAAGTATATGTTCATGTAATATAGCGTAACATGCGACAAGGGGGTATGGTGAAGTGTGACACTTTGTGACAAAGGGGGGAAGGGGGTCAAAAATATTGAAAAAAGTGTGACATCATTTATGCACAGCCCCTTGATGAAGAGTTAGCTAAATGAACAAGATTAATATTTCTCGAAATTTCTAATAGCTTGTTGAGGATAAATGCTAAGGAGTGAAAATTAGGTTACATGCAGAAAAATATGATATAATTTTAGCATAGTTATTGCAGTTTCATTTTATTAAGCAAATATTATGCGATAAATTGTTCAGGAAATTAATCCCTTAGTATCTAGGCAAACTTTTCTATTTTATTAGAAGGGTACCTTGGAGGTTTTATTATTTTAGAAAAGTTGCAACTTATTTTCTGGCCAAAACCATTTTATACTTTAAGTGACTAGAATCTCAAGGACTTACTAGTACTACACACCGCATCCATAGATGTCCGTAACAAATCAAAAACATAAGTTTTGAGCTAAAACCATAAGTAAAGTCTGGAGCAAAAAAATAAATCTAAAGAATAATAATGTTTGTTTTCTCTAGAGACAAAGATCGCAAGCAGATTTCTGCCATTGTTAACACAGGTACTTATTATTCTCGCATACTTTCTGTGGAAATGAACACAGAAAAGGATGTATTTAGTTGTGATAGTGTTCTTTTAGAGGTGCTACAAAATCATAATTATTTTTATTTCCAAGTGATCTTTGCATTTTTGAGCTGCATGGACTTGAGATCCTTGTGCTTGATTCTTGGTGTTGACTTGTTCTTCTTTAGCAACATTTATTTTATTCCACCTATCTCTTTGAATAACCAATATTTGTGTTTTTTCTTCGCAGTATTTTTCAGTAACTGAAAACATAAACTTGTCGATGTGAATGAAAAGACATACACAATGTCAAAAGGAAATTTATTTTAACTGGAAAGGTAGACTTACTTGGGATAAAAATTAAGTTGCTGGCTTCTCTATATAAGTTATTCAAACCTATGTTTTATCTACGGATTCTGACATTCATTTTGAGAGTTTTCTTGAATAACTATCGTCTTCATAAAACTTTTTACTTATTATCCCTGAAGGAAATATAGTCACCAATAGATTATTCTCTGTTTGTCGCAATAATTTATGATAATTGCAGAGATATGATCTGTCTCTCTTATTGTAAAAAGAATAATTGGGGTAGTAACGAAAAGGATATATTCCCCGTCTGTTTCTATACAAACAGTTCTTGGATCAAGAGGTGTGCTTTTAAATTGCTATCTAAGTTTGATACAGTAGTTTTAGATATGTGTTTCCAAAGGTTGTCTTCATTTTGGGCTGCCTGAAATTTATGCTACTCACAGGACGTAATTTGAAATTTGTTACATACTTAGTAACGCAACGAATATCAAACAAATTATAATTATACATCCAAAAATTAAAAAGAATCTTAACTATTATTTACGCATACACAAGGATGTCATTGGGAAAATTTAGAAAAGATAACACGTCGGAAAACAGAGAGATTTATAGGACATCTACTTGAAACCTCAGTCGAGAGAAGTGTTCAGTGTTTCTTTCTCTAAAGAGCAATATCTAGGGTTATATCTCCGAAAAAGGTAATAAACACAACTTTTCTGCTGTTTCAGAAATTCCTCTTTCACTCTCAGTACATAAATAAGGAAACAATAAACATTAGCGTTACTTAGTTAAATCATTATATGGAGACATCAAAACTTCCAATAGCTTTCATTGGCTCGCTAGTATATCTTTCCAATCATAGGATCGATGATGATTGATGGTTGCATGATGATTTACATGAATGCAATGGCTGGTATTTTACTTGTCATTACATTTTAAAATTCACAGCACATATTTTAATTCTTCTAGAAAATTTCTTAGTGAAAGAAACTCATGAATATCTATCATCTGCACACATATTCTGGAATTTTATTTTTACAAACGTTTACTACAGATTTATGCGTTATACCCCAACTTGATTTTTCAGTAATATGTAAATATTTTGCTATCTTTCAAAATACGAATATTAAGTTTTGATTGACTCATATATTTCATTTATTGTGATACTGTGTAATTTTATTGCAATTAAAACTACTTTAATATATATTGAGTAATTAAAAATGTGAAATAATATGTAATAATAAATGCTGCTATTTAATTATTTCAGTGGGGAATTATCTCATGCTAGAAATCAAAACATATAGATGCGAAGTGAAAGAGGACGTACACTTTACGGATGCAACTATTTGTATTACGTAAGTTTATTAAAATTTAATATAAAATTTTGATGACCTCTTAAATACATCATACCTATGTCATAATTTAATCTTAATTGTATGAACAAAATGCTCATGCTTGCAGATCATCTATTCAGAACTGTCTGAAGCTGAACTATTCCTCAGAAAATCAAGGAATTTTAATGATAGAATGGAAAGATACGTATATATCCTCTTCCTAAAATTAATTACAAATATTACTCTAAGAGAGTATTTTATGGTAAAACTTTAGCATACATGGAAATTTGAGCAAACATGGGACAAATTTGCTGTGAATATGAAGTTTACATTTTTCTGGTGAAATTGTTTTTCCAGTTTGGCGATTCCGCAGCAGAAGTTTTGCGGAGATTTCAAGAGTTGAAAAAGCCTCACATTCAACCACTTCAAACGTAATACAAAAATATGGTTAAGAAATTCGAAGAGGTGGAATCACTGTAAATTCCTCCTGGAAGAGGGAGAAAGCCTGTTTTTATAGAGGTAACTGAATATGATAAACTTGGAATATAACAACACCTCACAGATAGCACAAGCTCTTGCGATAATTCAACAGCTTATATCAGTCAATTATCTGTAAAAGAACCACAGAATTATTCCGGAAATTCTGCGTTATCACCCTTATAAAATTCACACGTTCATTTTTTGCTATCAGTTGATTATCCTGTACACTCGGTATTTCCACTAGAAAACTTTTGTTTGCTGTGAGGTCAGCATGGATCGGTCTTGGGATATTATAAACTGAAGAGGCGCATTTTCATCTGGATGTTTCGCTACCGCATCTGGGGTAATAAAAGTCCTCATCAGACTCTGCAATTTCAGTTGCACTATCTGAAAGTTATGCAATGGTATGAATTACATAATTTATGTTTGGTCCGTATTTCTAAGGAATTAACGTCAGGTCCGGTGACACGCGTCTTAGCTGGAAGCATTACGCATTGCTTTCAGAGAACAGCATTGTTCCGCCTCCTCCTAGCATGTTAGTGCTTTGTCAGAACAATTTTCATGCAGTAGGGAGCTTCTTTAAACATTGACATTTCCTTGTGTAAATATTCTGGAGACATTTCTCAGAAAAACACGAAATGAATCGCCACTTTCATTATATATAACCTGGCCGATCTCCAGGCTGTATCCTTGTGATTTTTGACCCTGGGTATGTCTTGAAGAGCTGGTTTATCATGACAGCGCAAAGACTGCCGAATCTCAACAACAGCAATTCCGTCACGTTTTAAACAATTCAATGAATTCTTTTCACTTGACTGTTGAACGAGCAGTTTTTCAATTTCAAAGGACAGTTGACAGTTGTGGCCAACATAGAACAGAATTTACCTTTATAAATCCAGTCTGTAATATACACTATATGATCAAAAGTATTCGGACATTTTCAGATTTTCACATTTTTTAGAATTTCTTCCGAAAAAATCAACTAACTGTCCTTGAACTTCTACCGTTCAAAGAATAGACTCTAACTCACATTTTACAGAGAAGATTCGGTCGCGGGGGCATTTAGGGGACCGACTAGAAATAGATGAAGAAGAAAAAAAAGCTGGGCTCACCCCGTTCCACAGAAAGCATAATGATTTGAAATTTTCATCGGTGATTTTGCTTAATATGCACATTGCTTACATGAAATTTCGTAAAAATAGCAAGTATATTCTGGAAGATATAAAAGTTTTCTTTAAAAATCTCAAATTTTCCCGCATGTTTTTTGTTTATAAAATGCAGAGTGTTCCATCAAATTATACGAAACATAGAGAAAAAGTGAAAATATGATAGAGAAGCATTGTGTAAGCATTTGGAATTAATACTTTCAATATTACAGAAAATATGAGTATTTGTAGTAAATAATTTTTTACTGCGAATGTGGGAGACGTAGCGTAATTTTTTCTTCATAACTTCAAAGCCAGACATGCAGGACAACATATATAAAAATTCCAGTGGAATATATCATTAAGATTTAAAAAGATTTTGGCATTGTAGTGAACAGAATTTCTGCTTCTTTCTAAGAGAAACAAAATCCCTCATCATATTGTTTCTCTTGGAAAGAAGCAGAAATTTTGTTCACTGCAATGCCGATATCTTTCTAAATATTAATGGTATTCGACTGAAAGTTTTATATAGTTGTCCTACATATCTGGTTTTGAAGTTATGAAGAAAGAATTACTCAACGTCTCGTACATGCTCAGTAAAAAATTAGTTAATACAAATACTCATATTTTCTTTAATATTCAAAATATTAATTCCAAACTTTTACACAATGTTTCTCTAACATATTGTCACTTTTTCCGTAAGTTTCGTGTAATTTGGTGGAAAAATCTGCATGTTATAAGCAAAAAAAAAAAAAGAGGTAAGATTTGAGATTTTTTAAGAAAACCTTTATATCTTCCAGAATATACTTTCTATTTTTACGAAAATGCATGTAAGCAATGTCTTCAAACAAAATCATTAACGAAATTTGCAAATCCTTATCAGCTTTCTATCGGGGTGAACCCAGATTTTTTCCTTCTTCATCAGTTTGTAGACGGTCCCCTAAATGCGCCGTGACCGAAACTTCACTGTAAAATGTGAGTTAGATTTTATTCCTTACATTGTCGAAGTTCAAGGGCAGTTGGTTTAGACTTTCCGGATAAATTCTAAAAAATGTGAAAATCCGAAAGTGCCCGGGTACTTTGATTATATAGTGCATTTGTTAACAGTTTTGACTAAAACAGTAATACTAGTGGTGGCAATATTTGCAACCCTTTTTACGGATAAATGTCTTTCTCATCCTTCCATTAAGATGCATTCAATATTTCGAAACCTTTTTGGATATCTAGGGATATAAATAATTCTGTTTAGCAAACAGCATATTTAACTCCGTGGATTTAGTTTAGTTTAGTTATATTTACGTCCCGTTTTGAAGCAATATGCGGGATATTTTGGGACGAACCTCGTAATTTTGAACCGCGGTCAGATGACGAGGACGACACCAGAGCTAGCAATCTCTTCTCCAAACTTCCGCATCACACCAGCGGGAGGACATTTGGCCCCGGCGGATTGGAATTTATTCTTATCATACATTTCTTAACTAACCCAGATAAATTGTTCTTATTTCAAAATTTTAAAAATATATGTTAACAAAGATATTTCAATTTATGCACTTTTTCCTTTCCAAATTGTGGACCTTTTCAGCTAAAGTCAAATTCTACTTCAAAAATATTAATTATGCAAATCGGAAATTAAAATATTTCTTCTTTCGTGAGATGTTAATTACAGTCCGATTATTTTTCCATTTTAGGTTCGTCTATTGTTTCTTTGGATTTTTGATGCTCATTGGAACCTTAATTGATATGTATTCTTACTACACGGGCATTGTTTTTAAACGTAAGTAGTTATTTTTCTTATCAGAGAAATATATATGTTAAGTTGCAGAACGGAAAAAACTTTAAATTACCCAAAGAAATGCATCTCGGAGAAAAAACACCATAAATATTATTTGAGAAAATTTATTCATGATATTGCAAATTTAATTTTGAAAAAAATTAAGTATTTTCTCAGCTTATCTCTGTTTTAGTTTGGGTAAATTTAAAAACCATCGAAATTTTATTCAAATATTTCAAATGTTAAAAATTACCAATGAATTAATGTAATTTTTTTCTGCAAATGCGTCTCGCATCATAAAATAAATTAAGTGTACAATTCATTTATAGTCGTGAAATAATGTTACTTCGTCGAGTGTGTTAATATTTTTATTAAATATATTACATAAATGTAAGACAAATTATGAAAAGAAGGCATAATCAGATTTAACTTCATTTGCATTTTCCCACCATACAGGATAAAGGAACAGCCATTAATGATTTCAAAAGCATAAAAGAGCAAAATAGCATTTTAAATGTATTGCTTAACTTATTGACATTAACACGATTATTTAAACTATTTCTAACAAATCTATTAATTAAGACAATTTGAATAAAATTTACCATTTCTTTAAATTCTTGAACAGGTTTTACAGAAATTTTACCTCAAACAAACCCGATGTAGATTTGTATATAACGTTTCGTATTTAAATTAAATTCACCTCCCAATAATTTTTTTTATTTTTTTAGGTACTTCAGCTCGCTTTTTCTTATCTTTCTCATTCATATCTAACTTCAAAAGGTTCGTCAACACGGAGACAACGTCAAATACATTGAGTTGCTTGCATGGCATTCGATTCCTGAGTATGTCATGGATTATTCTTGGACACACTTACTTTATCCTGAATTACGAAGCATTCCGTAAGTGCATCCTTTCTTCCCCTTTCGGGTGCAGAGTTTAAATTTAAAACTAAGACTAATGGCAGATGAATTGTGGTATTGTAATTGATGTAATCCCTGTTGGTCCGTTTCCTTAATCTTCAAAATTTGCAGTTTAAGCTCAACATCACTGCTGAGTCGTAATTCTCTAGATAAGCACTTCTTAGATTTTTCTAACTTTGATTCCTATTCCAGTCAAAGACATTCCTCTATCCTTGTGACGTAGCGAAGGTAAGTGCCCCCAGGTTCGTAATTTGATTTTTTCGCCCGGTTCTCCTCATTGACTTAACAAATGTAAGAAGATCCCGGGGCTTGGAATTATTTTTTTACCCTCTTATCGTCAGAAGTGGCGTTAGAGTCCACCCGATGGGGAGGAAGGGTCTCCCCGACAGGGAGGGAATGACCTGCTGTACAAGGGAAGGGGAGTAATGATGACCCTCTCAAATTTTCGCAGACCTTTATTTGTCTATTGGTTGAATAGCCCGTTGTGTGAACGGGGTACAAAAATTTGTCCCGACTGGGAAAGAGGAAACCCATCATTCCCCCCACTGGAGCCACCCCTGCCCATCACATTTGGCTTTAGTGATATAAACGTATTGTTTAGCAACGGATTCGGAAGCCCTGCGCGCTTTTGAGGATGCGCCGTGCGGAGTTATTTTCATCAAAATAGGGGGAAAGTGAAGAATGGAAGGGTGATGTTTACATTTTACTGAGCGTGATCTAACAAAGAACTCCGGAAATGCGCTCATATGACTCATTGTCTGACACCCCTTTCCGGTGTAAAATCGTCCAAAAGTGGTAGTCTCAGAATCCTTTGCTGAACAGTGCTAATAGTTTGCTTTAGTGATATAAACGTGCAAAGAAAATGTTTTAGTGATATAACCGGAAAAGTGATATAAACCCACTAATTCCCTTAAGACTATACCCAGGGAATCTATTTTGCACACCGCTGTTTAATTTCATCTATGAACTAAAAGTTTCTCATGACCCAAATTGCTCATGTTATTAGAAAAAGAAACATTGATGATTAACAAAATTAAATTTAGTCAAATATTTTATTTTTTAATATTTCATCCACTCTTATTGAATTTGACTTCTTTGAGGACAGTAAAGAATGAATTTTGCAATCAACTTTTCCTCGCTTCTTCACGTGCTAGATACTTATTATTTTGTACACTAGTGTGCTCTCGATAGCAACACAATATTTTAATGCTTCCAGAACTTAATTATAAGTTAGTCAATAAAGTTAATCAAATTTTAATTTCGTAGGAGTGGCGCCACCTGGTATTGAATTTGAGAAAAATAAATTTCTAGATTCCATAAATTTTATAATCATGAATTACGAATTAATGACTAAATGATGGAAAATAATTTAATTAAAATTTCTTCTTTATAGTACATTGATAAGAACGTGTTTTTAAAATTGTTTCCCATAAATTTATCGTAAGGTTTTAATAATAATTTTCTAGTCAAGGTGGAATTATGAATCAAAGTCCATGAAATTTGGAGTCAAGTTGAATAATTTTTTCCTTACTAATATCAACGAATCTGACAGACGCGCTTGTTATTCTTTTTTGAGCCCCCACTTACCCTTAAGACTGACAGTTAAAGAATTCTTGATATAGTTTAAAACCCCGGTATGTTTTGGAAGTAGGTGAGGCCCTCTTCCAAAGACTCAGTCCCTAATACATGTATTTATAATTTGTCACATATGCAAATCAACATTTTTCAACTTCGTACTACTGCAGTTAGCTATAATTAGTTTTTAGTATATGTCATAACACCAACCTCCATGAAACTGTTCCGGCTCCACGTCCAAAAAAAGAGAACGGAATAGAGAGAGAAGCAGTTGCGCTAGAGAACGCCATTAAGTATATTTTGCAGGAGATCCAGAGTTGACTCCGAGACATAATTATAGTGATTATGAGTAATCTTAAATGTATATTTATGTACATACTTCCTATCTACTCAAGATAATAGTATAAATAAATTAATGCTGTGAAACAAAGAGGAATTACTGAAGTCAAAGACATGCATAGTTTCTAACAAAATGAAGTAACTTATGTGTAATTAGTGCTCCCAAAGTGTCGGACGACCTTCGAGACTATTAATAAAAAGTTTTTGTCTTTAAGTAGCAGCTTTCAAGTAAGAATGACGTCATTTAAGTGGTCTCATTCTGTTCCAATTTTGAACGTCGTAAATGATTATAATCGAAAAGACGGCTGGCTTAATTCAGTGTCTTCAGATTCTGAACAAATGTGTCACGTATCATTGAAAACATTTTTTCCTACACTACTTTCTCCATATAAAACGATAAATGATTTTGAAAACCTGTGCGTGGAATAGCATTTAAATTTAGCATGTTTTCATTTTAGAAAATGCTGAGAAGGCACAGGTCTATGGAGAAACATTTGCGTTCCAAGTTATCGTGAATGGTGCTATTGCAGTTGATTCATTTTTCTGTATGGGGTAAGCTTTTAGATATAAAATGGAACTCACAAATATATTTTTATTTCTGTGTTTAATTATTCTCTAGGAAAATAAGAAATATAACGTCATTATACTCATCTTCCCTCCTCCCCCTAAAATGTTGAGGTACTTATTACTTAGGTATCAATCCGTACTTTTACCATAAAATTGTAAGGTTGTTGCAGTGTGTATTGCATGTGTATCCTTCAAGTAGATATTATGCCCGTTATTGAAGTTTGAATTTCATGGAGTCATATTGCTTGCATTTTAATGTAACCAAGACTGTTGCAATAGCACTGTATACCAAAGGGTCAGTGCATTACAACATCGACGTGTTTATAAGTAAACTGGGAAATTTTAAATGAACTAGACAAGCTTCGTGCACAAAGTTTGAGAAGGAAACCACTAAATTTCTATCACTGTCGAGAAAATCCAACAAAATGGATAAATGGTACTGGTAAATCGACAGAGTTATAATCAGCATTTCGCATTCTATGTAGATAATTCCTTGTTATACTTCTGAAATCATGTACGACAAGCTCGTCTTACTTAAAGTCAGTGAAGGAACTGCTGCTGTTAACAATTATGATGTATGTCTGCCTATATACATGGTCGGTTGAAAGCATTACACATTTGGGCTTCGGAGTAATGTATCTGCTTACATCTCAGACTTTACTCTTTCTGATAATAATTTCTACCTTATTAGCATAAGATGCTCTACAATATTCATACGATATCTTTACGATGTTGTGCGGCAATCAGAATATCTTAGAAACATCGTGGAGATATCGTAAAATATCTTGTGCTAATAGATATCGACGGTTAAAAGATGCTTTACGATGCCATTCGAGTTTCTGAGGATAAAGAAGAATGGGATATAAAACACAAATGGTTAGGCGACCAATGTAAGTTTGAGGCCTTATGGTTGAAATGCATCTAAGAGAAAAGAAATACATTGAAAAAGGACATACTCATCCAACTTATACAGATACAAAGATTCATTTTGAATCAAAACATTTGTATTTGACAAAACATCTACTATATATTTTCTGCTAATATGTTTTTTTTTACATAAATGCCTCCATTTTTCAAGCATTTATTAAGTCCGGCTACAAGTTTTTGTATAACCAGAATTCTGCCACCTCATGCCTTCTTCCTACATCATTTCATTAAGAGTTGTCTGGGTATTCCCTGTATTCTTTTATGAAATTATCTCGTTATAAGGCTTCATTTTACTCAAACTGCTTCCTAAGTTCATTGAAGAGACCACAGAGGCAACAAAATTTTCAGAGAACACAGCTGGTCTATAGCTCCTTTATTCGTCATGGACATCGGCACAACCTCCATAGAATTTACGTACACCATTTTGCTACATTTTGTCGATTCATAATATTTCTATAGATGGAAATAATTTCTTCGTGAATTTCCACCCGAAGCTAAAAAATACGAATGATGGAGAGCACTTCACATTTGATGGGATTTCGAATCGACGCTGACACTGAAAACATATTCGATTCGAACCAAATTTAGTGTAAGAATGGCAAGCGACAACGAGCGAAACGCAAAGTTAAAAGTCAAGAGCAGCATTGTCCTATACGTACATATCAACTTTTCTATTGAGCTTCTGATATTGAATAACAAGCTGTAGCGCAAGGGTTCTATGTTCTTTAAAAAATATAAGCTCTTTTATAATTATTTAGTTCGATGATTTTTTTCTATCAATAACCAGTTACAAATATTTATATTCTCTTGAAAAAATAGACTAACCATTTCATTTAAAAAAAATATTTATCTAGAGAAAAATTCAGAGCAACAAATTGTCAGTACCAGCTGTTATATTCTCTTCTTCCGCGAAGTGGAATGAAATTGGAATAAATTAAACTTCATTATTTTATGGCGCCATCAAAAATACAAAAAAGTAATGCTCAAGTTAATGATACATGCTTCAGTTAGCATCTTAGAACATGCAATATTAAAAAAAAAAATAGTATATATATATATATATATATATATATATATATATTAAATATTTTCCAAACAATAAAAACTCAAGTAACATTTTCAATATAAACACTTATTAAACTAATAATTAAAATTAAAAATAAAATGTTATCTTATTAATAATCGTACAATGAAATACAAAAAGATAGATTATAAACTATTGTATTAATACTAGTTAGATTATTATTACTATGAAAAAGACAACCCAGAATTGGAATTCCAACAATCAAATTCTTATCAGCCTTGGGAACTGATATATCGCATTAATACAAATTTAAGGCTCCAACCCTCTGCGAAAGCCAGTTGTTGGAAAAAACAAAAAGTATGGGAGTAAATCTCCAAAATATTTCAAGATAAGAAACGAGAAAATCTAACTAAATGCTTACCAATTCATAGTCTTAGCTATTGTAATGACACGAGATTTATACGAAATACATTTCCACATTTAAAGTGAAAATATTATTACTAAATTAGGTTATAAATATTATAATAAACATCAATAATAAATTAAACTACAAATTTAAATTAAACTCATTATTATAATATATATTAATATGAAAATATACTTCAAATTAAATGATGCAATCTTATTCTAAATCTAGTGACGCCATCTATCTATGTTGTGAAATACTAAAATCTTTGTGAATTCCATAAATATGATCACTTCAAAATAAATAAATCTAAAAGACTATTAATTAAAAAGTGTTAAAATTTTTTTATTAATATAAGCAAACATGAAATTAATAGGAAATCCATATCTCAAAGCATTTTAAATAAATGTATCAATATATGATCTCTTTTTTTTCTGTCTGTGATTAAAAATAGTGCTTCTATGAATATAATTGAGGACGATGTTTCTATAAATTTGAATACTGATATTGCTGTTCCAAAAAGGTAGCCTATTTATATTAAACTGAAAAGTGTTTCTTTGATCATAAATCTCAGTGCTTAATTTATTATCAACTATTTTAATTTCAAGATCTAGAAAATGTGCAGGAGAAAAACCTACATTAGTTTTAAGTAAAATCAAATACTCTGGATAAAAGTCAATATGTGGTGTGTATTCTTCTACTTTTGAACATATTAATAAATCATCAATATATACATGATATGAGAATTATTGTAATTAATTTTTTTTCATAATAGTGTAAATGTAAATTAGCTAGAGCATTACTTGCTGTTCCACCTTGTGGAATACCTTTAATTTGTTGTTATAATTTATTATCAAAGCTAATATAATTTTCTTTTAATATTACTTCTGTTAACGTTTTATATTTTTTAATATTAATCATTTTATTTATGCTAAAATCTTGATAAATCTGTAATAAAATTTTCATCAAATCTTTGATATCTATACTATTGAATAAATCTCGAAAATCAAAAGTATGCACAGAGTAAACATTAATATCTATAAAACTCTTTTTAATTTCATAGCTATTATTAATAACTGTATTATTATGTTTTTTTAATTATCTCTTGCAGATATTTTTGTAATAATTTACCTGTTTTCTTTATATAACTATAACTACCATTCGTTACACTTCTAAATTTGATAGGGTTTTTATGAAATTTTGGTGAAAGAAAAATATGGGGATAGTTCACTTTCTCACAATAAATATTTAATTTTTTATGAAAAGCTTTAATTCTATTGTCTATTTCTTTTATACTAAAATTAGTTTCAATATATGCCTCATTATTAAGGATATGTTCTTTAAGCATCCTACAATAATAATACTTACATATGATAGCATAATAGTTAGGTACTTTGTCAACATAAACTATAAAAAATTCCCTCTGCAGATCTTCTATCTGTGTTTTTATATCTTTGTATCTTGTTTCAACATTTGTTTTAAAGTTGTGTGCATACAAATCATTCGAAACTTTATGTTTATACTCCTCAAAAGCATACTATATTTTATTGCCATTTACAATATAAATTTCTCTATATCTTTTTTTAATTGTGTTTTAATACTCCCATTACTATTAGATATAATCATTCTATGTTTTGTTCCCTTTTCCATTAGTTCTCTTAAAATACTATTATTTACTATATATAAGTCACCTGTAATAACATGTCCATGCTTTTTATCTATAAAGATGTTGTATACATTACATATGCGATTGTCAATATTGTCGTATTGGTGATTTCTTATTTATCTTATATTTAATCATACATAAAGAGTGCCAGACTTCTGAAGTCAAATAATAATAATATTTTACGCGTTGTGTTTTTTTTATGAATGCAATAACCCAGTGTTCATCCAGGCCATGCCTTAAGGAAGTTCTGTCTACATGAGATCTTTTAACAAAGGAAAACAATTATTAACTGTAAAATTTTGAAAATTTGAATAAGTTTAGTTTTATTAACGTCCCGTTTTGAAGCAACACGAGGGCTATTTTGGGACGGACCTCGTAATTTTGAACCTCGGTCAGATGACGAGGACGACACCTGAGCTGGCACCCCCCTCTCCAAACTTCCACGCCACACCAATGGGAGGACGTTTGACCACTACGTATGATTTAACGTGCAACAGGCCCCATGCACGGCGGATCTTCAGTGGAATCGGGTCTCGAACATGGAACCCTCTGGCCCCAAAGCCGAGACCTTACCACTAGGCCACCGCGGCCCAAAATTTGAATAAGAACAAGATGAATTTGAAAGAGAAGTAATAATTTAAAACTTTTAAGGAGTCTGTCCTCCTACATTAAATCAACCTGTGCAGACCTGAATAACATACATTTATTTAAAAAATTTAATAAAACATAAACAACAGTACATTGACATGATCCATCACAAATATAAAAACACAATACAGGATTTTGTTTGAGAAGCCAAGTTCAATATAATTTTGAGGCATTTTGTAAGAAATTTCATGAATTAAGGCATATGCCGTTCACCGATACACATGTTTATTTCCAGACTTCGTATAACATGATCACTTCACTTAAACCTTTTACATCATAAAGTCAACCCAAATTGTAGGTCACAGTAGATATCAAATGATCATAGTAACCGCAATAACATTCGCTTCAAGTCTTTCCTGGCTAAAATATCATAATTATCTCATCACAGTTTACATTGCATTTCATGACATAAAACAAAAACAAATCAATTTTCCTTTTAAACAATAAACATTTCATTGCATCATCTCACAAATTCGAGCTAATAGCACAAACCGGAAATACTCAAGATGTCTAATCTCCGCATATGCATACTAATTAAGCCCACCTTCACACACACAGTTCCGCGTCAAACATTTTCCTTATTACCCAATATTGCCTTGGCAAAAGTGAATAAAAATTTTCAGAAAGTTTCATTTATGATTATCCGTTCCTTTTAGGTGGACTGAACTACGATTTCCTTTTAAAACTAATTTCAACGGATATGTGGCATTTCCGGTCAAGATTGCGAATTTACAACTGATATTCTTTCAGTTTCAGGGCTAACTTTATTTTAAGACCCAGGTCTATTCAAATAACCAATTATTTGATTTCTGCACGAGATGTCACCAAATTTTTCTGATGTACAGACAATCATGAATCAAATTACCTCGGGCCTCAAAGTTTTTGTTATTTAGCGAAAAAAACCAACAATTTACTACATCTCTTCGCTCCGCGGCGAACCCGAGGGCTCCCGGTCAAAATTACATTGCACTCCCTACATTCGGAGCTGCCTTCGTCCAAACTCCGATCTGCCTCGAATCCCTCTAGCAACCCAAAAGTTCTTTTTCGAAGCCCCCGAATTGAAAAAGCATTGGTCAAAAATCACAGCCGGGACAAAACTCTTCGAAAATTTTCTCCGAGCCTACAACGGAATCTGCAAAGAGGTCAAACACCCCCCGCAAATTCGCAGAAAAACTCAGAGTGGGAGGGGGACCACTGTAAGCCTTCCGTCCGAAGATAACAAAAAATGGCGAAAAGAAGGAATATATTTTTTTCCAACACTACAATATTATTACTTTCTATAATTTTATTGTAGTTAAATATCAATCTTCCAAGTGTTCATTGTATTTAAAAGCTCGTTTGATTTTTATATTCTTAATAGGAAAATGAACATTATATTTATCCAATATATCTGAAAAACCTATTTCTTTTCTTTTTTCAGAGGATTGCTGTTATGCTATTTGACCATCAAAACAGTGAAATTAGAAGGAAAACCATTTAATATTGTGATGTACATTGTTCACAGACTATGGCGGTAAGTTTAATATGGAAAAAATTAAAATTTTTCGCTAAATTCTTTGTTCTAATATTTATTTCGTTATAAGAAGTTGAATTTCGAAAAAATATTTCATATTCATTACTTAAAAAATATTAGATCCGTAAAGCCTTCTTTATTTACCATAAATTGAAATTTGCTCCTCGTAGATTTTGGAGATTCATGCTAGAAAAAAATTCCAAATAAAATTTGTATGCTTTTTTATTTAAAGATTTTATAAGGCAATTAATTATCTTGCATTTTAACTAAAACACTTCAAATCCATTTTCTAAGACGTAAAATCGAATATTAAGTAAATGTTAGCATCGGATTTACGTTATTCATTAATTATTTCCACATATGTGTTTATTCATAAAAATAGATTTTTTTAACTCATAAAAAAATAAAAAATTATTTGTGCTTCTATTCCATGATAAAAATTGTTTTAAAGTATAATAAATTTAATCGTGTGTTACAAAAAATATCAATCATTTTTATGAAAATTTGGGAGAAAATTTATTAACAGATGTCATCAGTGAAATTCAGGATTCTCCCTTTTTTTAATGCATTTTTCCCGACTTTATAACATCTCGAATTGTTAAGGAATAGACTTAGTATTTCCCAATGAAAAGACATTTGAAATATCCTTATCAGATATTAGAAAAAATAAATACAGATAGATATTTTTTATTATTATACTTTGAGTAAGTGGAATAATTTTTGCTTTCCAACCCACTTGTTAAAATGTAAAATATATGAAATCTGAAAGTTTTAATCTTTAAAAATTTTTTTTAATAAAAGCAAATTAAAACAGGTTAGCTGCCTTAACGCATAAAACGCAATAATGAACATACATTCTAAGACTTAAAAATCGATTTACCTGGAATAAATAAGCTGATTATAATGAAATGTCATATGCAAAGACATTTCGAGTAAAAATGCAAGTAATTAAAATTTGGTGTCCACTGAATGAATAACCGGTGCTTGAGTGGATTGGAACTGGGTATAAAGCAGTTGTCTATAAAGAGCGACTCTGGATTTAAAGAATAAAATTTCTGCTGGATTTCGATTATGGATAACCTAACTCGACAATAACAATGCCTCGATCATGGATTCTTCCTCCTTATGAGTATAAGCAGAACTGTACCGAGGCGATCCTGCGGCCTTGGCAGAACTGCCAAAGCTGTGCCCTCCCCCGCCCGCCACTACCCAGATAGCAATTTTAGTTTGTATCAAACTTGCAGCAAGCTTGCACTGCAAATCTGCAAGCTTGCAGGAAGATTGACACGACAAGAGTGCAAGCTTGAAACAAGTTTGAAACAAGCTTGCAGAAGCGACGAATCACCACGCGACGAACTTGCAGCAAGCTTGCTACGTCAAACTCATTGCAAACATAGCAAAAGCAAAGTACGAAAAAAACCTCCTCGCTTCCAAAGCGGACGCTTTAACCACTCGGCCAGATAAACTCTGAGAGGAAAAGATAGATTGCGCTAATATCGTTCATTTATGCGATTTATTTTAAACTGTTTTCTTGATTTCATTAATTTTTTAAATTTTGAGTTGAGAATATGATTTGAAGTCAAAGAGAGAGCGATTTTCGCTAATAACTACGTTTTTCTAGTAGAATAAATTATGAAATTAGAGTTCAAAAGTAATTACTTTTAAAATGGGACAAAATGTAAGTTATTATTTTTCAACAAACATTGACTGTTTTTTAGGTTTAATTTTGTTTATAAACGTTCAAATTTCAACATTAAGAAAAAGGCGATATAGTTTTCTTTAAAGTGCGAGTTCTATATTTAGTAAAAAGATGGAAAATTTTTCAAAATTTTTTTTTTATAAAAAAGTTAGTTTTTTCAGAAATTATCATTGATTTATTGAATTAACAAAAAGACGGACGGTCTAGGAGATGCTATTAAAAATCGGATGTTTTTTTTAAAACAGACACAAAGATAATTATCTTTTTGTGCTATCATCTTTGAATCAAGCTTGTTTTGCAAACTTACAGCAAGCTTGCATTGGAAGGAGGGGTGGCGATTCTCCATTGTAAGTTTGCCACAAGTTCGCTTCAATCTTGACGTGTCAAATTTGCCATGACAAGGTAATATCAAGTCAAAATTAAACTTGCTGCAAACTTACGTGCTACCTGGGTACGTGCTACATTTTCCTTGATTTTTCAGACCTTTTATGATGTCCCTCCTCCTTCAAAATCTACCGCCCTGCAATTTTTTTCTTACACAGATTTAACAAATTTTATATCCTCGTATATAAAATATTATCTTCGTTCAATCCATCACCCGCCATCAAGGCGAAGTACAGTTATTAGTTATCTACAGAAGCAACAACTAACAATTTTCATAATTTTTAATCAGCCGTAGAAGGCTTATTCTTGAATTCTTTTTTATTTACACAGCAGATCGTACTCATCTAACTCGTAAACCTTGTGTTTTTAATAGTCAGTTTTGAGACTCTTTCCTTGTCTGCAACCTTGGCAAGGACCGATTTTGCCATCTCCTCGGCACAACCCTGAATATATATTAGAGTTTGTAGGAATAGGTCTATCGAATTGAAAAGGGCTGAATGGAGATATCAAAAAATTTCCTCTCGACATCGGGGCGATGCGGTGGTTAGACGATGTTAGCAGGAGTAGGCGAACAACAAACCGTTCAGTGTCAGAATATCAGTGGTTGATCTAGAATCACAACTTAACAAGAAGACAGAGCGATTGCCAGATCGGCTATCACAGTATTAAATCAACCATCCGATGTGTAACTCGAGCACAAGTTAACAACAGGACCATGGACAGACGACTGAGAGAGCAGAATTTTCACTCGAGCCGACCGTGTGCTGCTTACCTCTCAGCCCTTTACACCAAGGATGTCCAAATTAAATGCTAGAACAGCTAAATAAGCAATGTCTAACTTCATGTAAGCCACAAAGAAAACGATAAACTTCAATTTTTATAGAAGCGTAAGTATATTTCGAAAGAACCTTGGAAATTAATGGTAAAGTTTAGGTTTTCTTACCGACTCCCTTCTCTGCTACCATCTTCACAGCATCAAGGGTTGTCTTGTCCGTAGAGATTAATTTCAAAACTGATCCAATGTGAATACCGGTATTTCTGGATCTTTAAGGAGACTTATTTTCTTTCATAAGTGAAAATAATGTCTTCCACTAGAAAAAATAGAAACTAGAAAACTTCGAAAACTTCTACTTCGAAACATAGAAAAAAAATTATGGAAATTTTCTAACGTTTTCAAAGTTGGCTTGCAAAAACTTACAAAATTACGGATTCCAATTTCAATGAATTTTAACCACGGTTAACCAAAGTAACTCGGTATAATAAAACGAAGTGAATGTTCGAAAGACTTAAGACACTTAAGAAAGCAGAAAACTGTTTACGAGAACTGTTGCTTGAGCAGCGAAATTTTTATTAAAAGTTTTCTTATATATACTATTATATTTTCTGGGCCGCAAATATATTCGTTTTGGGTAGCATGCGAACAGCGGCCGCAAGTTTGACGTTCTTACAGTACACTGTCGAATCCGACTGCAGTGATGCCAGGATAAATTGGCTTGGAACTGCTTTAAATATGGAAAAGTAGTGTTTGATGACTAGTCTCGTTCCCATCTGTATCCTGATAACCAGCGCAGGTCTGTCTGTAGCCATCTATGACAGCACGTTATCCTGCTCTTAATGTCCCATGCCCCACCGCCCCACAGAAGAGCCTTATGATCTAGGACGTCATTTCTTTTGATAATCTAACCCTTTTGCAAGTCATTTATGGCACACTTACTGCACAGCGATTCGTAGGCAAAATTCTACGATCCATTGTGTTGCCGTTCAGTTTCTCCACTCCGGCCTTAATTTTCAACAAGACAATATTCGACGGCACATGGTATGCCTCAATTTGACTTGTCTTTAAGATTGCCACTTGCATAGGTCAACTCACCTCTCTCTCATAGGGCACCAGTGGCGAATCCAGGATTTGGGTCTGGGAGGGGCTGAGGTCATAAAAATTTCGTATCGTCATGACGAAGGTCAAACCTCGTGGCTTATGTAAACCAAAGCACTTTAACTTTACCGACTTTACTCACCTGTCAATAAGAATCATAAAGAGCACTACAATACGTTTGATAATTTAATAAAAAGATACAGTGAAATAAGTAACCAAAAAAGGTTTTCGACCCTGTCGACGCTACAAGTACGAATGGAATGACTAGAAAAGTAGGCAAATTTTCAAGCCTGTCAAGCCAGAAAGCAATGTTGTCATGTTTTTATTATTTTTAAAAGAAAAGAGAATTAAGAACAAACAGCTGTAGTGATTTTAAATAAAATCAAGAATTCTGATTTAGCTCTGGGAGGGGCTGCAGTCCCATAGCCCCCCCCCTGGATTCGCCACTGTAGGGCACATTTGGAACTTGATGAGACGCGTGCTCCAAAATGTTTTTCGATTTAGCTCCACAGTTTGAGACAATTTGACAAGAGATTGCACAGGTCAGCATCCGGGAAATTGCCATGCCGAGTGAAAGCTCGTATGCATGCCAGAGGCGGACCAACGCCTTAGTAACTTTCGTACTTTGTAACGATCAATTTCTGAAATAAACCATCCAATTGCTCTGAAATGGTAGTAGGTTCTTTTTCTACGCCTGTCCATCCCATCTGTTCAGTTTTGTCGCAATTAGATAAATCATTCTTTGCGCGTCTATTTTTATGTCTTAAACCGTATAAAGTAATAATTGCATTCAAAAATTTAATAGTAATCAATATTTGTTTTAGCCGGTTTGTTCAAAAATCCTTTTATTCTCAAGTCAATTTCTCTCTATTTGGTTGAATTCTGGTTTAAATTAATCCAATCGTTCCCTTTTTCAGGATTTATCCTGTCTACATAATGGTGATTTTATTCCACTTTTATGGTTACATGATATCATCAGGTCCTCTAATGCATCATTTTATACACCCCTATATTGATAACTGTCATGAAAACTGGTGGGTCAACTTATTATTCATCAACAACTTTTACGACCTTGACAGACCGGTAAGCAATCTTTAAATTATATATTATTTTTCTGTTAAACAAAATAATACTTGATGTATATATATTAGAATTGTCCAAGCGTGGAAGTAACGCTCTGGGAGGAGTTAAAAATAATTTCACCTCTTTGGTCTACGTCATTTTCGGAGGAGCAAATCATGATTTCCGCTTTGGCTGGAAACAACTCATACAGGTTTTTTTTATTAAAGCTAAGCAAAAATAAAAATTCGTTATGGGATCGTAAATTTTATTTATTCATGCCGGATTGGAGAATAAGTCAATAAGATCTCTCTCTCTGTTTCATTTCCTTTTTTATTTTCATTATACTTCCGGTAAAAGTAAAGTAAACTTATTTATGAAAACGAAAGTTCGTGGCGATTGATTCATGGCATTTTTATATAAAAATTGAGCCGAGTTAGAAGTTTTATTTCTTTTTATTTATGCTGATTCATTACCCTCACTTCAAGGATAATTTGTAAGTTAATGTAGAATACTTTCGTTTTGGTTAAAAGGGTTCTTTCTATATATTTTGCATTTAATATTTTTTCCTTAACCGTTTTTATACTGAAAGGCTCCCTTTACTTAATGATTTGAATTAGGGGTGCGTGCTATTTCAAATATTTTCTTTCAGTATTTTTTTATTTTGCATTTGGTAATGCATTTTTTTTCTGTTAGTGGATTTTGCATTAGTTTTCCTCGGACGAAATGAAAGTAATTGTTAAAAGTAAAGTTATTATTAAGTGAGGTTAATGTCAATTGATTCATAAATTCTGTTTTTCCTGCGTTTTTTATTTCTTAAGCACTCTGCCAATGTACATGAGATTTTCTACTATAACTTTCGTTAGCAAATCTGTGACAATGAGATATGAGATATATTTGGAGGGCTAAAAGCTCGTCTTAGACGGGCGCAAATCTTCTAGTTTCTAAGAAATATGTACAACGTTTTTTAAATTAACTAAGTACTGTAAAAAACTTTTTTTAGAAAACTGCTCATCTGTAATTTGTATCTTTCAATATATTTCCCATTAAGTGAAATACACCGATCCCACCGTTTCCTCCTAGCTTAAAAAATATAGCCCTATTCTTCAAAATCGCCTTCAGTTTCTCAAATACTTCTCAATATTTTCTTTTATACATAGAATATAAATTATAGCGAATACATCTGTGCTGTAAGGATGTGATGAATTTGTGATGTTTCAGCGGATCAGACGTTGCGCTCCTGTACTTGCAAGCGAGCATTTCGACGTGCACAAACTATGGACCTATTAATATGGTCTTTGAAAATTTTATGTTTAATTCCAACCGGTATTATCAAATATTTGGTAGATTAACCGATGTTAAATAGCATTTTTTTATCCTTGCTTCCGCTGTGTTGACGGTTAGCTTAGAAATCAATGAAACAAGTGTTTCAGCTTTACTTTGCAACTCAGGGTCTTCTCTGCCGTCTTTCAAGTTTGCATGCCATAGAATAGAAAGCGTGTAGTAAGAAATATCATGTGTTCATCAAAAGCACAAGTAAAATAAGGAATAGTTTCTGTGGTCGTGTTTTGATTTTTTGTTATTATTTCACAAATACTTCGATAGCGGAACATTGCTCTCATTAACTTGTAATGATAATGATTGGAGTCGACACAAATGAGTACATATTCAACAGATGTTTACAGATGTTTGGGGTTGAATAACGCGATATCTTTTTGGAAAAAATGGATACTCAAAGCTGCTAGATAACGTCTGAGGAGGGGGAGCTATTGTTCAGTGATTAGTTCCAGTCCTAGTCTCAGCCTTTATTGAACAGCCATTGTATTAAAAAATTTTGACTTAAAGCAGAACCTAATTAATTGACATTTACAATTTTTTTATTTAATCACTGGTTTTGTAGCTTATAAGTGAATTATTTATGAATTATTGTATTTTCATTGTTTTCTAGATAGATATATATCATTTGAAAAGTAATTTAAATGAGTATCAACTATAGACAATATTTTCTTGATTCTCAGTGTTTAGGGCACACATGGTACATTGCATCTGATCTTCAACTATATATAGCTGCTATATTAATTCTACTACCATTGTTGAGGTAAGAAAATCTTTCTTTTCAAAAATTAACTAAATATAGGGTGTTTTCTTTAAAACTGACACTACTCAGAGTCATCTGTAGCTCGATCTGTCAGTTGAAATACCACCAAATTTGGTAGAGGGACTAATGACGACATTCGAAAAAAGATCAACTAACTTTCACGGTTAAGTGTATGTCATGCAAGATCATCATGAATAAAATATGCAGCTTACTTAATACATATGATCTGAATTCAGTCTCTCCAAAACGTTTATTCCATGAACATATTTAACCGAAATATTGAACATATAGAATAAAATTTAGAGAACTGAACATACTCTAAACTTTATTCTTAGTCTCATTCGAATAAAATGAGAACATTAATAAAAAAATAAAATGGTATCCAGATAAATAAGCCAATACATGCGAATAACAAACAAGATTTTTTTTTTTATCATAGCTATTTAAAATCCTAACGTTCGTAGGTCCGCTGGGCAAAAATTTTACTTCAAGAGGGGTATGATGGAAACTGATATGGGGCGGTAGGTCAGAAACACTAAAAGGTTTCTGTAGTATATTGACATTTGAATAAAACACTTTACAAATACTTGACAAATAAACGAAATGATCTTACTTGATTTATTTTCAATTCCTTAAATGTCATCATCAATCAGGGACATTTATATCGATAGATAAACAGTATAATGAAGTTATTGCTTTCATTTGTAAAATAATTATTTTATCTTTTCAGGTGGCCGAAAGTAGGAATATTATTATCTGTGATAGCTATCATTGCATCCATTATATTTACAGGCGTTCAAACTTACGTGAGGGATTTGACTCCTGCTATGCTGTTTATCCAACCTGATCCAGCGTAAGTTTCATATAATAACATTGAGAACAGATCTTTGATCATTTTGTATCATAGATGTGAATATAGAAAATTTTAAATTGCTGAAATTGATAATGGGTTGATCTATTGACTTCTGTTTGTATCTGCTGATTTCTTTATGAACATTGTTGGGATCAAGTTTATAAAAATTCTGAACGAAAATCAAAGATCGTTGTAAACAACTAATTTCTACCGGGAATTAGCGTAAAACAGATTAATTCATACCTTATAAAATATGAGGGCTTATTTAAGAATTTTTTATCTTAAAATTATAAAACAAAATTAATGTAAACTATTAAATTGATAACAAAATAAATATGTTTGTATAGAAGCAATTTTTTCTAAAAATGAAACATTTGAATACGCTTGAACTTTCTTTTTGGTTCAGAAAGCAACTCCTACTACATGGAAAAGGCCCGAAATAATGTTCGTCACGGAACACAGCCCATTTCCGACATATCTTAAACGATTCAACATCAGAAACAGGGATTCCTGTGGCTGCGGAATCCTGGGAAACCCCTTACACTATTCTACAAGCTGCCTGTTTACAACCTCATACTACCTAACAAAACCGTCAGCTGACCTAGAACCACTCTAGTGGAAAAGAATTATGAACAACAACAATTCTAGCGCGAAAATCAAAAAACTCATCAACTTCATCGCGTAAAATGAAACACTCTTTTTTTCCAAAATATGGTGACAACAACTAGCCACAGACTCAATTAACCTTAGGTACTCGTCTTCTCTCTTCTCCCATACACAAGGCACCACCCTCTCAAATTCAACAACACAAAGACTTGAAAGAACTAACAGTTAAATAACTAAATGTTGTATTCTTTTGTTCTAAACGTCCTCTTTTTTGTATCCTTATATATAAAATGTAAATTTTTTTTTCTCTGGCTTTTTCAGTAAAGTTTCACGCATACCCATCCAACCGACAAGGAGCCGGCCTTGCTCCGAGTTCGGGGGTATGCTGTGGTGTTAAGTTAAGCTAGTGGAAACGTTGGTGATGTTCCATCTATTCGTAACATTCGATCCTGTTACCTACTGAGCAAAGTTAACTACTCATTCACAAAAATAGTCAGAGTGAAATGTTTCAGATCAACCCCAGCCCCCTTTAGGCCTCATGGTTTACTGGATTCAAGAGATGTTATTTCTTGAGGGGATGGTTAACTGTTTCGTTAGACGAAATAACCAAAGAATTGAAAAGTCAAGGAGTGACGCGCGAACGTCTTATTTCTATACGAAAGTGTGGACAAAACTCTGACACTAAATATTTAGTTCTAAGAAACAAAGTTTATACAGCTAAATAGAAGTTTAGTTGTGCCTACTTTTACTTAATTCGTGCGAAAATAAAATGCTACTATTAATATTTGAATTGTTTTTAGACCACCATGTGAATGCTACTTTTGTGTTTGTTTTTTCAAATAAAAATCTTGATCGGAGCGCAATAATTTAGCAATATTAGCCGTTATTTACATTTAGGTAGTCAACATTAATTATTTTATATTTTTTCCCCGCTTATTTGCTGAATATGCACATTTATATTTTTATATTAATTCTTCAAACGTTCAGTTGGTTATCCGTCAATTCTTATATAATATCGGACAAATATCAAAAGGAGAATCAATGACATTTATATAATTCTCTGATTATGTTTTTAATCGTTTTTTCCAGAAAAAAGAACATCTTTATATATCTTTCTCAAAAATTATTTTTCACTTTCGAAATGAGAATGCATTTTGTTTCTCATAGGGAGAGAACAGAATATTGGAAGGCTTTGTACTTCACTCCATTCACACATATAGGACCTTACTGTATTGGAATACTAGCTGGTTACTTGTTAGTCACACGACCAAATTTCAAAATGCCTGCAGTAAGTATGAATTGCCTCATAAGAACGTAAACACCTTTTTAACTTTCTCTTTAACTTAGAACCATGCCAACAATGAAAAAAGTATATGCAATAAACGATCACCATATCTAGCCTAAGCCGCATAGTGCATATGAAAGACTAGGTCGCCCATGGGTACTGTGGTCGGTTACAAGATGACCAACATCAGCCGATGAACCAATCCCTCCCGACGGAGGTGATGCATCCTGTCGTCATTGATGACTTTCAATAACCTTTTTGTACTCCTAGGGGAAGGGAGAATCGATACAATGAGGCGCGCAGCTTCTCAATCCCATATATGAGGTGCCCCCTCCGGGAAATCAGAAAAACAAATTATGTTAACAAAAACTCCTAACTCATATTAAAATAACTACTTGCACGTACACATTCCACAAAATTCTAGTTTAGTTGCATATGATATGTCAACGAGACAGATTTGATTTTAGGTGCTCAGATCAATCATTAATTTATTGTATACAATATCCTTAGTGTATCCCCCAAAGAAGGAGTACAGTGGCTGTAATTCCATTTGTTATGAAGGCCACAATACAGAGACAATTCATCCAATCTATGAATTGTATTACTCTTCATCTTACGGCTTTAAGTACATATAATAAAGAAATGCAGAGGCGGGTAGCTTTCTCCTCCATAACATGAATATTATTGCCTGTTTTTGTCTCCAATTTGCCGAAAGCCGTAGATAAGCAACAAATCGCAATGAATGTTTCATTTAACCCATCTTTTCGTGAAGCGGACGAAAATTCATTTTGGGGAAAGCCATGAAAGTTTTGGCAAATTTCAAAGGTTTTCCGTGGTCGCCAAATTCAGCAAATATGTTAAATGCCTCCATCGTGTGTTGCTATTTCAGAAACTCATACACAAGAATGTGCGGATACGTTTAATGATTTCTTGATGATAAGATTTTGTTTCCTGGCATTATTTTCGATACCTTGCACTTAATACATCTATTTTGTCCTAATCGATATTTCAACTTTTCTAGGCTGTTCAGATAATCGGTTGGATCGCTGCGTTCATCTGTTGTTTCTCCGCGGTGTACGGTGTATACAATTGGAACAGTGGAAAAGAGATAAACTTTGCTGCTGGAATGATGTATGCTACTTTCCACAGAACTGCTTGGGCCCTGGGAATAACGTGGATGATTGTGTGCTGTGCAACTGGACGTGGAGGTTTTTAAAGTTCTACCTAGCTTGTTTTAGTGTCTTCTTTAGATATGGCAGCCTATTTGCTAGCATAATTATTATCTTAACTCTATTAGGTTATTTTCATCTGTTGTTAGTAGGTTGAGGCGTACATGTAAATAGCAAATCAACCATCATGATATTAGACAAGAATTAAATAGTTATGTGTCAGAGAGTCTATTTATCTGGATAAGAACTTATCATTCGTATTTTCTTAATCCGCTTAAAACAATTCTTTTATATATTGCTACGAAACTGTAATGTCAATTCCCTGCTATGTTAGTCTTAAGGTTAGAAAGAGAAATTTGCAACGATTTTATTGGATGGAAGCCAGTGACCCCGACCTTGGCGACAAATAAATTCAAGGGCTATCGTCCTATCTCTATTAGGAATGGATATATAGAGATTGTTCTAGATGATTTTATGCGACATCGCATCTTGTCGGAAAACTATAACTACTGGAGGAGCTCAAACGAGATGATGACGTCCATTGAGTCGGCTCGTAGTGCGAATTGGTCAGCTGTTAGCCACTCAGTGCTATTTTTAGAGCTCATTCTGTTATTATTGGTGATTTTCTGTCTGCTTGTGTTGATAATTTGTACAAATGCTGTTTTTTTTGTTACCTGTGCTTCGTGCTTTCCGGAATATCCGTGAATAAAACGCCATTCTCCATTATCCTCCTTTTTGGATTGCTTCCACAGGAATATTTTCCTAACAATATTTTTTAAATCTTTAGTTGAAGAAACGATATGTTTTCGGTCTCTAGAATATGGAATGATGACAGAATCCTCGTGGTTGAAACAATAGCTGGAAATTGCTTATATATTTTTTTAAAATCTTAAATACTTACTGAAAAGCATAAGTTACTGGTTAACAGGTATAACCTATAAATATAAAGTGCATAATCCTTTTTTAAACGCTTTTACTAAGTTTGAAATGTTTCATGCTTGTATGTAAGTTTGCAATTTTGTGATCGATTTTTCACTCACTTCTTAATGCACCAGAGTTCTGAAATTTGGTAAATTTATTGGGTCTTGATGGCAATGCAGTATTTTAATAATTTTAGAGCTCTCAATTATGATTTTTTAAAAAAAAATGTCCAAAATTACGTTTGCACTCGGTAGGTTTCAGGGGTGCCATTTATAGTATTTTTTGAGAATTAAAATACTTTATACAGTAATTTAAATGTTTCAATTAAAATAAAAATAAGTATATCCTTTTACAGATCTTTTTAAAGAAATTATTGCTGGAATTAGTTGAAGAAAAATGGATTTAAGTTCGAAATATTTTTTGTAAGGTCAGAATTTGTGATCGATTTTTCAGTCATTTCTTAATGCACTTGAGTTCTGAAATTTTGTATTTTCAATTTTTTTTTTTTCGTATCTTTAATTTTGTATTGACAATGCAATATTTCATTAATTTTAGAACTCTTTCCAATAAAATAATTTGAGGAATTAGTTCATGAAAAATCGATTCTAAAATCCCAAAATATTTATAATGCTAAATTATAACAAAAATTAAAGACTAAAAACTAGAAAATAATAAATATAAAAAAACTGGAAAAAATAACGCTTTTACCAATGCATTAAAATAAGAAAAAAACAATAATTTTTTCTCAAAAATCTGGAGGTCGAAATAAAAATCGTAAAAGCGTGAGGAGCTCAAAACAATAGGAGAATATAAAAAAAAACAGCGGCAGACGCTTTTGCGATTTTTGTTTTGACCTACAGATTTTTGAGAATTTTTTTTTCTTTTCTTTTTTAATGCATTGGTAAAAGTGGTTTTTGAAAGTTTTTTTTAAATATTTATTTTTACTGTAATGCTTACTAACTTCTCTAAATACTTTACTTACATTAAAATAAAAATTCCTTTTTATAGAAATGCAAGCACCGAATTTCTTGGACTCCTAACTACTTCCTCTACTAATCCAAGGAATAGTTTTAGTTTAAAAATATTCTTCCCAATAAGTTTCTGATAATAATATAAAAAAAACTCGAGTATAAAACTTATCCAGAGACACTGTTGTCGGAGCGAATTAAGTCTCGTTCGTGTTAAAATAACCATGAACGAAAAAAACATATTATATCGAATTAACATCTGAAATAAATTTGTAAACTATAGTGAAACAAACCGATAGAGTTAGTTCTGAATTGTTCCTAGAAACCCTGAAGTACTTTTAATACGAGATGTTAATCTGACAAATCGATCAACAAAATTACCTCTATAAGAAATCTATCAATTTTTCACATGAAATATTTACTATTTTTAGGTGTCATAAATTACATTTTGTCATGGAAAATATTCATTCCGTTGGGAAGACTAACATTCATTGCCTACCTCATCCATCCTTTCATACAAGTTGGAGTCATGGGAAATCTACGTCATATTTTTGTGCCAGACCACTTCTTTATCGTAAGTTCTATCTATCTACATAATGTTCTTACTACAATTAATTGCTGTTTTTACTATTTTTATATTGTTGCTGGTTATTTTAGTACAATATTTTTAGTTTACATTTTTAAATAGAGCGTCAATACAAATTTAAATGCTTAATAATGAACTCATTTATTTTTCTGGTAAAATTAATATTTCTTTGGAGTTTAACATGCACTCAAGAATTAATTGAGCTCTAACGACTTGTAAAATTTTACCAAATAATATTCGATAGATAAAAATTCCCATTTTTCTAAAATGGCTTTAAAATCGGAGCTAAATGATTCAATGAGAGTATTTATTACAATCAAGCAAAAAATAGTTAACATTTTAAAATTAGGAGATCAGTTGAAAATGACGGAAAATATTGTTATGCACCTAGTGGCAAAAGTGATACTAATATGCAGAAGAGCTGAAATCTTGGAATATCCATTCTATTGTTCCATACTAAATGCTAGCACGTAACTTATCTCCATACCCAGTGTCTATTTATCAGTTTTACAGAGCATTTTCATGTTGTGTGTTTTATGTGCTTTAGGTCTTTAAAAGAAATTGTGAGGAAGAAGGAAAAGCATGTAAGATTTAGGATTTAAATGTATTTTTAAATGCTTTAATCTCTATTTTATTGTAAGTTTCTCAAGAAATTTCGTTAATTGTTTGACAACTGAAATCTTCAGAGTTTTATTTACAGACAGTCTATAACTCTACTAGGCGTACCAAACACAGACTTCAAACTTTTACAGTGATTTTAGCACTTAAAGAAGAATATCATATTACAGCACTTGTCTCTAGAAATTAACTGAACAAATATCGATAATAAGCACTTTTAAGAAGTTTTAAATACTTACAATGCCCTTTTAACCAAAGCGAAAATTCTTCGTGATATGGAATCAAATGAAGTTTAATATGTTTTCATTTATTATAGGAAATATCTTTAGTTGTATTACCAACAAAAAATTAAATCTAAATTTCCCTAAAGGGTTATCTTTTCTCAAGAAAATAAAAAAAAAGTTTTAGCAAGTCTCATGCACAATTTTTTATTGTTTTGACACTTCAAAAGGAACTGCGCAAAAATCGGTCTTGAGAAATTTTTCCATAAATGTTTTGTCTCAAATATCACTAAGAAGTAACAGTTAAGTTTTGTTGCTAATTGACGATGTATAACTGAAATGATTCATTCTAAACATGAATCTGTATATCTCTACACATTGAAATGAAATAACTAAACTGGGTACTATTCAAGGCGAACAAACATCTTCATTTTTATATGTCATATAGATAAAATTTATTGAATGGATAATATGGAGTAAATAATTTAATTAATTTATAATATGGATTAAATAATCTAATTAACGGATAATTATGGATTAATTGATAATTTGATATGGATTAAAAATTTTGGAATTTTAAGGATATATCGAAACATTATTGCAATAATAAAACAAAATATTTATATAAAACGGATAATCAATAATTAATTTTTAACAAATAAAAAATAAATTTTTTCTTTATGAGTCTGTTGTCCCGCAAGAAGAAATACATAATGATCTTGATGTAGATGATGTTTAACATATAATGATCTTGTTGTAGATCAAGAAAACATATAATGATTTTTTGTAGATCTTTTTCAACATATAGTAATCTTGTTGTAGATCATGTTTAACATATAATGATCTTGTAGGAGATGTTATACAATCAAGTTTTTTTAACAGCTGAAAGCTGACTTCTTGTTTTATCATTGTTACAGGTTTGGATTTTCATTGGTGACCTATGGGTCTCTTACGCCACTGCATTCGCCGGTTGTATGCTGGTGGAGGCTCCTATGATGCAGCTGGAGAAGATAATTTTCGGAAGAGCAGAAAAGAAAACGGAGGATTCTTCTTTGGTACGAAGCAACAGCATTCTGGAAGGGACACTGAAGACAGAGAAGAACAGGGACATTGCTGTCATTTTTGACAGGAATTCCGATAAATTTATGGGGATAGATAATGCAGCGCTTAGCAGACTGTAGACTTTGGTACAGCGGCGATGAAAAGATAACAGTCTGTATGTCCAAGGGATTCCTCAAGCATAGTGAGGAACTTTTAAAACTTTAATAAATAAGCATGTTACGACGACAGCAGAGCGTCGTCGGACTCGAACGTCTATTTGAAGAAAGTGAAGTTTATTTATTTGTTATTTTAAAAAATATATCTCTTTTACCACTATTTATGAAGAAAAAACCTACCTTTCTCTTAAAGAATATTCTTCGTAGTTAATTTTATATAATAGAAATATTTAGTTTAGACTGAAACGAAAGAAAGAAAAAAATGAATATGTCCTTTTGGCTGTTATTTAAATTTGAAAATATAAAGAGTTTCTCGAAAAAACAGTCTACTCAAACCTTCAAAGAATCAAAAGTATCTTAATTCCATATTCTTATATTCGGGAATACTTGTTCTTAGGCCTTAGAAATAGAAATTATTTTTATCAAGTGTTCTAAAAATATTATAAAAATTCATTCAAGTTGTATACAACACAATATTTTATTTTATCTTGATTTGATCAAAGATCGGGCTCAAAATAGGATATCCACATTCAGTATAGCAGTTGAAAATTGTGAAAAATATGATCTGATTTCAGGCATTTTTCCTTTTTTCTTACTGAAAATCTTCCGCATTATACTTTTATAAAGAACAATTATAAAATAAACTTTTAATTTGGTTCCTACCCTTCTTTCTAAGATTTGTGAAACTAAGCTATCTCTGTGTCTTTTATTCTAATAATTGTTTAATTCAGACTTCACCATTGTATACAATTTGTATTTTTTCTTGTAGTTTGAATTACTTATTCACGCTTTCTAGAATATATTTTGAAATAATATTTTTCATTTCAATATTAGTAACATAAAACTACATTTGAAATTATGATTCTCAGTTTCTTCGCAAAATTAGTTCTTGTGATTGTTGCATATTGATTTATGAAAAGTAGTTAGAAGATCAATTGTGATTATAGATATTACTATTCAAAATCGTCAAATATAAGTTATAATCATCAGAATTGCAGATCAAAATTTATAGTGAATGAATTTTATCTTTTTGAGTTCATTTAAAGATTTAGGAATCTCTTTCAAAAATTTTATATACTTAAAACGGCATTTTATTACCGGTTTTAGGGACTATAACTATCCATACTGCTTGTGAACGTATGCGTAATGTTATCTTTCTAAAATCTCAAAATTTTTTAAGTCTATTATGAACTGTTCATGATGCAACTATATTCAGAATAATGTCTCAACTGTCCAAATTATCATCTCCCAAAATTATTTTATTGATATTGCTTTCTAAATAATGAAGAAAATATTTTCTTAAAAAAATTGAGCATTTTTGAAAATATGTACTGGAGAATAATTTCAAAGAAAAATCAGAACTGTTTCATAGAACTGATCACAGCACTAGTTTAGCTTGATGATTCTGGTTCTTGTTTGAACTAATTATGTGGAACTTCTGTTTTTTGAAATCACTTAATCCTGAATATTGATTTTGTTTATACTCTTGATTTTATTTACAACTGAACCGAAATAAAACTCACATTTCATCTGATTTTTCTTTTAACCTATTATTCACCACAAATTTAAATTTCATGCGAGACTTTATTTTAATTAATTATTTATAAAAGTAAACGTCAGGAGTTGGATTCGTGAAGATATTAAGCTGGGAATTCACGAGAAGTATAGCTATGTCATTTGTCTTATGACCGGCTTTTTTCCATCCAATTTAATCGAAAAATACAGCAAAACATTAAAGGATGTTCCAAACTTTGTTTTGAGAAATGGTTCAAAGTCGCAGAATTCTACCTACCCACCATCTTCTCCCCCCATATGGGAGATTTCGAGTTTCATTTCTACTCTCGACGCGAGGCTCCAATGTAGGCAGATTCTTTGATGTGTAACTACCCTCTAATCCAGGTCTCAAACTGTAATCGGCGGATTGAGGTTTGGAATTTAAGCTCTTTCATTTGTTCCAAATTTCATAGGGATTCGGTCCTGCTTTAGAAAACTTTAACGTAAGTCAGTGCCGTTCTTGCGAATATGAAGCCCAAATGTGGCAGCGGTATCTTTGAAGGGAACATTTTCCACCTTTCCTCAGCACTTGCAGAAGTCTAAGATGTAATAAAGTGATTATTATAATAAATGGATTGTCTATACTATGCATTTTTTTTCAATTCGTAACCAAACCATTGTTTGCAAGTAATAGGAACATTTCTTGAATAAAGGAAGTATCCAGATTGATTGATTAGGCGCGTCAAATGAGCAGCTCTTACTTCATCTAGGAATCTGTTGGATATGCAAATAAAATCGGTCGACCACTGAAACGTAATCTTAAAGCTGGGCATTAACGAGAAGGTTAGCAATGCCATTTGTCCTAAGACCGGTTTTTTCCCCACCCATGTTAGTCGTAAAATTAGTCGCGTCATTCACGAATGTTCCAAAGTTTGTTTTGAGACAAGGTTCAAAGTCGCAGAATTCTTGCCATCCACACTCCTGTTCTCCTACATGGGGGATTTCGAGTTTCAATTCTAGCCTCGACGCGAGGTGCCAATGTAGGCAGATCCTTTGTTTTCCCGCTACCCTCGCATTGAGGTCTCAAATTGGAATCGGCGGATTGAGTTTTGGATTTTAAGTTTTTTTTAATTCCACCACTTCGAATCATTTGCTCCAAAGTTGACAGGTTTCCTACCTTGACGATAGGTGTTTCCTTCTCGTGTTCCAAAAATTCTTGTTTGGAAGAGCGGTGAATGGCCCTCTTAACATAAACGTAATTTCAAGTACGGCGATATTCAAAGTTGCTGTGATTGGTTGTTTCACCTTTCTTGCGATTGGTTGTTACATCTTATATATTGTTTATTGACTTGCGTTTTTGTACTGAGTGTGAAAAGGGCTGCAAGGAAAGCAGCAGAATGTAACTATGATTTATTTAGATTCTACATTAAAGATTTTTTTAACGTACTGCTTGGTGTCTAAACTCTGCTAATGACATTCATAGCATACCAACAGAATCTAATGTACATCGTACAAGAGGGAAAAGGCACGAGGCATAAGCATCAAAACGACTTGCACATAGATAGACAATATACACATTTACGAATTCAATATGTCCGTGACGTCAAGTACACTAATTCCATTGGGAGAAAATGAAGTCTTAGAAGCAGAATTAATTTCCACAATTTGGAAGAAAGACGCTACGGTAATTCAATGTAAAAGCCGCTCAACAAGGTATGTCGATCATTCACACTAATCTTATGATCTGCAATTATAACTGGGCTTCTTTTCTAGAAAAATATATGGTCGATATATAGTTAGTTAGATGACATATTATAGGCGCGTGCATGCTTACTATGCAACTTCGACATTAAGTGAATTGATTCCATTATTCCTATATATTCCCGTTGTTATGTTCAGGGACGGTGTTAGGATATCTGGCGACCCTAAGAAAGGGAAAATTCGTGCACCCCAACGTACTTATAGGGGAGGTCTTGCCGAATTTGAATCGGCGCCTAGACTGGATAGGAATCATAACTTCAATTTTATTAAATTTTTTAGCCATAAAATAGGCAAATTATGTTGCAAATGTATAAATGGGGCGTAAGAAATTATTTTTTTAAAAAAATGCGTTACGGTAGCTAGAAAAAAAGTGCTCACATTTAGGTATCATAAGTTAATTATTTCAAAGAAAGACAAAAAGCCCTTACGCTCTTTTAAAATAAGTAGGAAAATATGTTATTATATCATCAGAAAAGGAAATTTGTTTGGGTATAATTTAATATAATCTACTCTATTAAAATTCGAAGGTAAACAAACGTATGTATGTATGTATGTCCCTCTATCTTCTCACGAACCGCCGAACGGAGAAGCGCGCGGAAGGTACCAAAAGATGGGGAATAATCCAGGGAAGCCATTTCGGCCATTTAAATTTCGAAATTTTAATTAGTGAAAAAGATATTAATTAAAAACTAACTGACAACAATACTTTTCATTGTTTTGGATACTTTGCAACAATACTTTTCATTGTTACAGCGCAATTCAAAATATCTTTTATTGTTGAAGTCGTTTACTTTAAAGAACATTGTTACAACAACAATAAAAAAGTGACGCTGACAGAAATAAAAAAAATGTATTGTTGCAATATGGAAACCTGAACAATGCAACAAGTCAATGTGGATAAAGTTTTGTGTGGGTTTTGGTAATTGATATAAAGAAACAGGGAAAATTAAATCGCTCATATAGGGTTTTTACTAAAACTATTGTTTTCTATGAGGTTTCACTTTTAGATTTCATGTACTCAGTGCATCTTGCTTCATGTGCATATAAACTGGAGGCGGGCATATGAAAAAATACGGATTCCGATCAACGCTGGGTTATCTCATTCCTTCCGTACTAAAGTCAGACAAAAAAATAATTCCGGAATCGTAATTTTACAAAGTAAAGATTATTTTTGCGATTTTTTAAAAGTATATTTTGAAGCCTTTACGCGGACGGAATGATTGAACCGCTCTTTTCTCCTTATTTATTTAGGAGAGAATGTTGGGCATGTGTCACATGACCACACTTTTTCTTTCCGTCAAGGAATGACGCCTTATTCGAGAAAGCCCGTGCAACGCCGGGTCACATAGCTAGTAATTTTATTAAAATTTATTATAAGGGAAATTTTAATTGTTGATGTCAAAATGCTGCTAATGTTGGACAACAAACAATTGCCTAAATTTAATGTTTATCTGTTGGGAGGTAATTTTGAACTACAAGAATAGCTCAAAAAGAAGTTATCACCACTAGTAGTCTCCATAAGTTCGAACTGGAAAAAGTCAAAGCAAAAAACAATAAAAGGAGATCAAAGATACCAAATTTAGATCAAAAAGGAGAAAAACTAAAGATACGTATCATTTGTGAGGAAACAAAGGAAGAAGAAGCGATACAGTGCATGAAATATCATACTTGGGTTCATGCATTGTGTTCTGCTGAGAATTTCAAATTAAAAAAATATTTTTGAGTTAATTGCGCTTATATTCCACTGTGTTCGGAGACATTTTTTTGAAAAATAACTTATATATATTTTTAATGTTATTTTTCAACTGCATATGTTTTAAAACTATGAAAATATTGTAAAATTAAGCTTTCAAAATAATATTTTTTAAAAAAACTGAGAAATTTGAAGAAAAATGACTAAAATATTTGCCTTACGCTAACAGCCATAGACAAAATCATATTCTAAATATACATAAATCCTTGTAAGAGTACATTTTTATGACAGTTATCTGTGTTATGCTCTAAAATCTTTCTTGTACTTCACAATAGTTTTGAGATATAGCTGAACATAGTCACTAAACTGGTAATTTTTCATAAAAAATACTTTTCGTTTATATTTAAACACTTAAAAATATCACTTGATTTTAAAATTGACCTTAGGTTTCAGAGGAAAACATCAATCATATTACAGAAAACAATCTCAGAAAATTTCATATCAATACTTGAATAACGTTTTGAGAAATCGTTGTTACGGTCGACAGTTTTCCGCAAAAATATCATTTCTCAGAAAACGCATTTAAAGTTTTCATGCAACTTAAAATAATGCTTACAGTTCGGTAATAAAACAGCTGTAACTCGATTTGTAATTCACGCAGAGTAAAAAGTGAGAAAATTTTAGAAAGCTTATTAAACAGGCTACAAAATTAAGTCATAAAAATATTTTTGATAATTTCATCAAAAACGACGATTTTAAATCAGTCTGATACCTTAAAGAAATTGGTGGTCAAGTGTGGGAAACTAGTGGTCAAACCTAGAAACATGTTTCCTTAATTACTCTAATAGCACAATTCTTTTAAGCTAATTTTTTCTACTTAACACTGCATTTCATAAAAAAGTTACTTATTATGTTATGGAGATAAATAAACTACAAACAAGACTACTACTTGTTTTTCACTCAAATTCTCTATCACTGTCCATTACAAAATTTCCAGGTCTCGAAATTCGGCAACCTTCCTCCATATGCAAATGCATTTCCAAACAGCCAAATATAAAAAATTTCCTTAAAAATTGTATTTTTTTAATTAACGAAACTTATTTACATTGCGCAAAAAGGAAAAAGAATTTTCTCTAATATCAATTAGCTTTAAATTTTAGCATCAATAATTCAAATACATAATAATACGTTTACAGTTATAATTTAATTGATGTTGCAGTATCCTATTTATCGTGAGGATCGGAAGGCAAACGAAAATGTAACAATTTCGTTCGGTGTACAAACACCCTAAGGCGAAAGCCTAGGGTCACCTAATCGTAAAACCGATCTGATTATGTTGGAATATATGTTTGAACAGAATTCCGCAGTTTCGCCTAACCAAAAAGTTTTCAAACTGCCATATACTTTTAAAATTCTGCGAGTCGTGAGTCATTGGCTTGGTCTCTAGACCGAAGTAAGATATCAGTTTCTCATTCTAATTCTAATTCTTCTACCAATCAAAGTAGTAGATGCTGTTGAATCGCTCGTACTGCCATCTACACATTAAATATTTAACTAAACCATTCCTTTTTTGTTCATTGGTGATAAATATCGTGCATTTCAAAATTTGCCTGCATTTGCAAACTTCAGTCTTCTCAATTCTAAACGCTATTTTATTGTTAATATAAATATTTATATAACATTTTCTGTATCCCATTTTTTGTATATGTTTTCATATATTTATAATTTTATATAGTTTTTTTAAATTTTGGATTCATTATTTGTTCTTGTGTCTTGATCAATTACGTGTATAACTTAAATTCCAGCTAATTAGGCACTATAAATAACGAAAATTTTATTGCTTTGATTATTTTATTGACAAGATTATTAACAAGTTATATATTGTTACAATTTTACGGCCAAACGATAGTTTTAAATATATTTCTTTTATGGCCAAACGATTTTTTAATCTAATTAATTTCTTTTCGTAAAATATTTTAATAATTCTACAAATATAATTTTTATTTCATTCGTTACAAATATTACAAGTGTTCATGGGTATTTCGCAAATTTCTAACCACTATACAATTCAATATAACTATTCAAAGATATAAGTTTAAAAAATATGAATTTGTGTACAACCCCTCATCTTTTAGCTTCTCTTCGATAGGAGCTAAAATTCCATTCTATTGGATGGGGTAGCTAGGATTATATTAAAGCAAGGTAGATGCCCAAATAAAAGTTTAAATTAAAATATATATTGAACAATTAATTAATTCTGGATACTAAATCATCTAACACAATAATAAGCAATTCTAGCAATACTGATATAATCACCTACCTTTGCTGACCTGAAAACCCTAGCTACTTAATTAAAAGTCAATTTGCATATAGTGGTAGTACATTGCGCTATAACAATTAAAGAAAAACCAAGTTTAAAAAAATTTAAATAATTTTTTTATTTAACAATTATTAATATTGAAATTAATTACTGCCACAAAAATTAGATATATGCATAAAAATTGATGCACAGGAATGAACATTTATCAAACAAAACAAAAATAAAAATTGTAGCTACACATTAGCACTGCAGGCCTAAGAATTATATTTTAGAACACAAAGTAAAAAAAAACAACCTAAATTTGATAGAGATGTAATGATCATTGTTCTGTGCCACATAACAAACACTTCTTGAATTGATGAACACTATTCTACAAGTGAATTTGCCTTGTATTCACTCAACAATGATATTTGAAGTATGCTACTTGCACACTTTCGCATTTTCTTCGGCCATTTTTCTAGACTTGTATCACTCACTCAAAAATCGGAAAAGCTGAAGATGGGAAAAAGACGTTCAGCAGAAATTGAAGCTTAAAAGATGATCATAATCTCCGTAATTAAGAGTACACATTATTACGATGAAGAAGAAAAATGCTGAAGGTATTACACATATTGCAGATCTTGTAAAAGGTGATGATCATTTATAACTCTGTAACATTGATGAAAACCAGCGTTCATGCCACCACGTAGCAGAGTTCATTTTAAAATGAAGAAGAAAGAACTGCTTTCTTTCACACACAGCACCTTAATTCACAGATTGTTCCGGAATAGTGCTGTAGAAAAAAACTTCATCTCGTTTTTTAGACCATTCATCACTGTGGTTTCCCAAACTGCATCTTTCAAGGAATACCAATCAAGAACAAAAAACATCTTCAGCTTCAGACTCAAAAATACAAAAAATATTAACGGAAAAATTAAAGCAGAGGCAAGACCCCAGGCCCAACCGGCCCTGGGGCCCGCAGCTGGAACAACACCAACCACTCGCTTAGCCCATCACAAAAAAAGTTCAAAATGTAACGGAAAACGATTCCAGATACAGACGCCCAAAACCTCATAACGCCAAATTCCTACGCGAACCAAGATGGCGAAGAAATAATCCCGTTGCAAAATTTGAATTTAAAAATTAATAAAGTTGAAACCTTAATGGAAACAACAACAAAAGTTAAGACAAATAATAATTAAATCGAAAACAAAGTAAATAATTAAGTAAAATTTAGATAATTAAAGAAACGGCTAAAATTATCGTTTGAATTTCAAAATTTGCCAAAGTTGCCACAAGAGAAGAAAGAAACTTTAGTGGCGAATACCCAGATAGCAAGTAAGTTTGCAGCAAGTTTGATTTTGACTTGTCATGGCAAAATTTGACGCGTCAAACTTGAATCGAACTTGTAGCAAGTTCGATGTGACAAATAGCGCCACCTCTTTGCAAATCAAACTTGCTGCAATTTTGCAAAACAAGCTTCCTGCAAAGATAGCACAATAAAGAGATAATTATCTTTGTCTCTGTTTTAAAAAACATCCGATTTTTAATAGCATCTCCTAGACCGTAATTCTTTTTTATTAATTCAATAAATCAATGATAATTTGTGAAAAAAATAACTTTTTTATAAAAAAATTTTTTGAAACATTTTCCATCTTTTTACTAAATATATCACTCGCACTTTAAAGAAAACTATATCGCCTTTTTCATAATGTTTAAATTTTAACGTTTATAAACAAAAATAAATCTAAAAAACAGTCAATGTTTGTTGAAAAACAATAACTTCATTTTTGTCCCATTTTAAAGTAATTACTTTTGAACTCTAATTTCATAATTTATTCTACTAGCAAAACGTAGTTATTATCGAAAATCGCTTTCTCAAATCATATTCTCAACTCAAAAAATTAATGAAATCCAGTAAATAGTTAAAAATAAATCGAATACGAATCGAATCGAAAGATGTATTAGCGAAATCTATCTTCTCCTCTCAGAGTTCAACTGGCTCAGTGGTTAGCGTCTCTGCTTCGGAACCGGGAGGTCGCGAGCTCTATCCCGGGTTGCGTTTCGTGCTCTGTTTTTGCTATAATTTGCAATAAGTTTGCACTGCAAGCTTGCTGCAAGTTCGTTTCATGGTGACTTCGGAGCTTTCGTTAACTTGCTGCAAGCTTGCACTCTTGTCATGACAAATTTGTGGCAAACTTGCACTCTTGTCATGACAAATTTGTGGCAAACTTGCACTCTTGTCATGACAAATTTGTGGCAAGCTTGCTGCAAACTAAAATTGCTATCTGGGTAATTAAAAATATTAAAAATACTGACAAAACCGAAAAAAAGATGTTGGTGCAATATTTGCAATCTAACACGTTCGTTGTAATGCCGATATCTTTCTGAATACTAATGATATTGAACTGAATTTTTTTTATATAAATTGCCCTATACATCTGGCTTTAAAGTTGTGAAAGAAAAATTACGCTATGTTTCGCGCATGCGCAGTAGAACATTATTTACTAAAACTACTCATTTTTTTTCGGTAAGTTTCGTATAATATAACAGAAAACTCTGCATGTTATAAGCAAAAAAAACGTGGGAAAATTTGGGATTTTTTAAGAAAACCTTTATATATTCCCAAATATTTGTGCTGAGTTTACGAAAATTCCTGTAAATATTAAATAATGATTAAATACAGGTGAAATTTTAAGGTAAGAGTTTTATGTCATTTAATAATAATTATTACCAGACTTAAACCCAAAGTGGGACAAGGAAGAAAAAGGCAATGAATGGGCCGCGCCCTAAGGCGGAAACACCTACCGCGCGAGCGAACTTACCATCTTTTCTGTTGAAACCGTGAATCCCTCTGATGTACCCGAGGAAGTTACTTCGAGTTCGCATTCTCTCGAGTAAAACTTACGGCATACACTTATTGATTCGTGCTGCCATCTTCATTCATTCGCCGTGCAGCGTCACGGCGGCTTACTAAATTGGATTAATTACTTTCCATACATTACAATGTCACCAGGTTTAAAAGGAGAGTCAATGAAACGAGTGTCATCTTTAATTTTGTTTTCATCATGATACTTGATTGTATACTGTTTTGCCAATGTCTTGGCTTCTTCAACTGAAGAGTAAAATTGATTTTGAGTTAATGAAGGGGAATAGGGTAAAGCGCCAAATAACAAATATGCAGGAGGAAATGTTGTGACGGAGTGAGGCGTTAAATTATAATCATTAATAACTTGTTCCAGAAGTTTAGTCCAAGGAATTTTGGTAGGAGTAGAATTTACTTTACATTTTAATTTGGTTACAATGGACTGCTTCACTCGTTCACACTTACCATTTGTCTGGGCATGATGGGAGGAAGTTAGTAAGTGTTTGTAATTTCTAAGGAACTGTTTTAATTTAGATGAGGTAAAAGCACCATTTATATCACTTAACAACTTAGTCGGTACTTGAATTTGAAAAACTAGTTTTAGACAATTAGCAGAAGTTTCTGTTGTTTCACTTTTGGAAGAGAAAGCCCAAAAATAACGAGTTGCATGATCGATTATTAAGTATAGATATTTTTTAGCCTAATTATAGTAGTTAAATCCTCCAACAGTATCGATCGAAAGATATTCAAAAGGTCGATCTGTGGGTGGCACAGTTTGTAAAAGACCAAATCTTTTTTGCCTTTTCTTTTTGTTTAATTGACAAACATCACAGTGTTTGAAAAATACTGAAATATCTTGGTTTATGTGAAACCAATAGTATTGAGGAGGATTTATCAGCTTTTGAGTACCCGGATGCCCCAAATTGTTCATGAGTATTTTGCAAAATTTTTCGCCTTAGCGAGAAAGGTATAATTATTTTAAATGAATTTTTCTTTTTAAGGACGAGGATATCAATGATTTGCTTATATTTAGAATTATCCAAATTGTATAAATTTTGATGTGTCTTTATCTCATCTAATTCAAGTAATTGGATATATTGGGCAGTAGAATGCCTTGATAACACATAAACTTCAACATTTGCTGCTCCCTTTAAATATTTAACTTCATAATTGAACATGCTTAATTTTAAAGACCAACATGAAAAATCGTGCCCTTAAATTTTTTACATTCTAAAGCCAAACAAGGGCAGCATGATCAGTATGGATTATGAATTTTTTACCATGTAAATAATAATAAAACTTATCAATGGCATTTACTATAGACAAACATTCCAAATCCGTGATGCAATAATTCTTTTCATAACTACATAAAGTTCTAGAATGGTATGACACCGGGTGAAGATTACCAGAACTATAAAGCTGTTTCAAAATTGCCCCAATCTCCACTTAAGAAGTGTCACAGAACACATGAAGAGGTAAAAAGAGGTTTTAAAGAGAACTTTGGTATGGTTGATGTTTTTCTTTTTCAATCGTTAATGAATGAATTTATTACTTTAATTTAAACCGTCTGCTCGCGCTTTTTGAAATAGTTTGTCCCTAATTCTTAATTTTATATTTAAAAAAAAGTCTTCTTCATTCCAATGGATTCCTTTGTCTTTCCTTTTCTCCTTTTTCAGCCATTTTTCCCATTTACGGTTCCCTAGATAAATGTCAGCCAATGTTCAGAAACGGATGACAGGCAATTGGAATGGCCAAAAGTTTTGCGAACCTGCAAAATTGATGAAGGGTGAGTGAAATGCATTTTTTAAGGAAATATCGAATGCTAGGACCAGTTGAAATGAATAAGCGCACTGATTCCTTAGAATTCTTTGTTCTAAAGAGTATCCTTCCCCAGTAGCAAAGCTACTAGAAGAGTTACTTTTTAAATCTTCTATGCCCATTTCCATCTTCTTCAAGGTATAATCGCATATTCTCTCTCTTCACCTTCTCTCTCTCTTTCTCCTTTTTTCTCTCTTTCCCACTTTTTCTCTCTTTCTCCTCCTTTTGGATTCTGGCTGAAGTTATAACTTCTAAAACATCTTTAAACATCCCTTCTTCGTAGTCAGCTGAAGATTGAATCACATTTTTTCCAATTGAATTTTCCAATTCAAGAATGCCTACAGTTGTATTTACTCCTAGACCGATCTCTGTGGCTAGAGTCTGAAGACCACTGGACGGCTTTTATGTCAAAATAAAAGATAAATAGTTAATTAGACCTGTATTCTTAATGATCCGTTTACAAAAACATCAAAATATCAAAAGGAACAATATATAATACCTCAATCAGAGTCTATACAGAAAACAGATACTCATGCACTATGTGCTTCAGAATATTACAAGATATCCAACTTTAATGTTAGGTTTAAAAGCGCACACCTACTGTATCATTTAAACTTTTGCGTTATGTAACAAAACACACCAAAACTCCGGTTAACCAGACTTGGGTTAACCGAAACCCGGGTTATCCGTAATGTCTCTGAAATTGCAAATCTAAGAAATACGTACTGTACTGCACGGAAATAATCGCGAAGGCGAGACTTTTTTTGCAACGATACCCCCACTTTCTTCTTTTCAGCCTCCCCAAGAATTTCAGTCATTAATTTTAGAATGATAAAATTAAAATCAATGGGTATTCACAATATTAATTTCGGTATTGTTTACCTGTGCCAATCAGACGCATTGAGCCCGACGGAAGATTAAGTTTAACAAAGAACATAAGTGTAGCCTGCAAAGAGAGTTTTGAATTGGTTTTATACTCAAAACATTTCAGAATTACATACTATTATTAGATACAAAATAGGAATAGATGTTCATGGCTTAACCGAAAAATATTTTTCTGAGACAGCTCTCCCCCCCTCTTTAGTTAGGTTAAGCGGTGTTGAAGTGTAATTCAAAATTTATCCTAGGCTAGACACTTATAAGCTCATCCAGTATACAAGAGATTATACTGAATTAAAAGTCTTATTTCTCCTAGATTCAGAACTACCGGAAATTAACCAAACCCAGAAATTTATTCAGCATTTCTATTTTAATAATATAGAGCCTACTGGATTATTTGAGTTTAAAACTGACGTCTATATCCGTTACAATATATCCTAGGCTGATTTTTTTAATCTATACGATCTACGGAAATATATAAGGAAATATATAATATATACTTATTTCCAAGATTTAAGTATCTACCAGGAATATTCAAATTAAGAACTTCCTCGCTATATTCCTAGTCGAATTTCAAAAACTTTACAGCCTACCGGATATATAATTTAAATATTCAAATCGCACGTTAACCAATGTTATTTAAAACAAATTCAAATTATAACATGACATTGTGTAACCTTCCAGAGGGCGCGCTGCGCAAATTTTGCGACATATCGTCCATAGTATTACATTTATACATCGTGTTGTTTTACAAACATAAATACAACTTTTATTTATGTTATCTGTGTTTATTAGCTTAATAGTAAACCAGGACTTTATAAATAAAAAATGCACTTAAATTTATTGCGGCATTATCGCGGCATCTGAAAATATCTCGAATTGTAATTGCATGCAGATCGGATCCGCCCTCTTTGTGATGTCACATATCGACCAATAGCGAGCAGCCTTTTGTAGTACTTAAAGACTACGATTACATCTGTTCACTACGTGGAGGCGTCGGTTATTGTATTAGATCTTAACAATTCTGAGAAAATTACTCTCACCTCCATTTATATTCCCCCTAGCTCTGATCCTGGCATGTTCACATTCGATATTGAAAATTTAATTCAAATTAGCTCCATTCAAATTATCTGTGGAGATTTTAATGCTCACCATATTAGCTGAGGATGCAATTCAAACAGCCCTAGAGGAATTACCCTCTTTAATTTTGTTTATGCAGGACGTGAAATTTTGGCCCCTAGTACCCCCACTAGATATGGACAATTTTCCTCTAGTACTATAGACCTTGCAATCGTTAGAGAGTTCCTTTATCCATATGATATTCAATCCCTCCCTGAGCTCAGCTCTGATCATAACTAAATTTTTGTTCCTTTGTTAACCTGTTCTACTAAATTTTTACTTTAAATATTCAATCCCTAGTATTAATGGTAAAACCAAAACTAACTGGAATAAATTCAGAAATCATATAAATATAGCTGAAAAACTTAATAACACTATCATTAACTCCCCCACTGATCTAGAAAACCTTGTTGAAAAATTTGAAACACTTATCATAGATGCCAAGATCGCTGCATCTAACCCCATCCCTAATTCGCAAACTTACATTGACCCAAGGATAAGGGAACTCAACAACGAGAGGAATTTTGTCAGAAAGATTTTTCAGAGACTTAGAGATCCAGCCCTCAAGACCAAATTAAACAAACTCAACAAGAAAATTAACAAACTTAATGATAAAATCGAAACTGATAACTATGTTAAAACTCACCGACGTCAACACAGATGACGGCACCTTCTGGAATTTTACACGCCCTTTCAAAAGGAAAAAAACACAATATTCCGACCCTTCTTGGTCCCACCAGTATTGCACAAACAAATAAAGAAAAAGCTAACTGTCTTGCAGATAGTCTCGAAAAACAATTTAAACTAAATGATCTCCACCACAATGAAACTGAGACTATCGTCCAAAACTCTGAAACTCTGGCTTTCTGAAATCTACTCCCAATTACTTCACTAATTCCCCCCCCCCCGCCTCAAAATGACGAATTAATTAATTGTATTAAAAAACTCAAAAAGAATAAGGCCCCTGGCTATGACGGTATCAACAACAAAATTATCAATAACCTTCCCCTTAATTGTATCACCACCTGTTAAAAGTGCACTGCAGTAATTTATCCAGATAACGGACCCAGCATCACACAAAAGGCTTTTATTTGGACATAAGCACAAACACACGCACACAGGACGAATCACAGGAACAACAGATACACAGAAAAGAAACAAGTACGTCTGGCCTCTTCGGCCCCGAGGTTACATCTACTAGAGAAGGGAAAAAGATTTCCCCTTTACAATTTCCGGTAGGGATTAAATCTCTAACATCCACCCCCCCCGGATGAAGACCTTCATAAATTTTAAGTATATTAATAACACAATAATACATACAATTAGCATGATCACACAATATAATACAAATTACAGCAATTAATACAAATACAACATCCAAATTTTGATTATATAAAATATACCATTGAAACAAATATAATATTGAAAATATCAAACACATCTAATACTCGGTGGGCACAATGGCTACATCTCGAACATTACGTTTCAACACAGTACCATTTGGTAATTTAATGTTTACAACTCGAATTTGGTTGTCTTTTCCATGGAAGAGCTCGGAAATTCTGCCTAACAACCATTTAGTTCCTGGCAAATTTTCATTTTTTATCAGAACAAGTGTTCCAACCTTTACATCATTCACTTTAAATTTCCATTTATACCGTTGTTGTAAATTACATAGATAATCGCGCTTCCATACCTTCCAAACAGATTGAGAGAATTTTGTGATCTTCTGCCATTTAGACAATCTAGTTTCCTTTATTTCACTCAACAATTCCATTAATTGGTCTGCCAATTAAAAAATGCCCCGGTGACAATGTTTCAAAATCGTAGAATTCCGGAGAAAGCGGAGTGAGAGGCCTAGAGTTCAGAACGCCCTCAATTTCGGCCAGAATCGTTATGAATTCTTCAAGAGTTAATTTTTGGCTTCCAATCACACGTTTCAAATGGAATTTAAACGACTTCACACCCGACTCCCAAATACCTCCGAAATTCGGTGATTTAGGTGGAATAAATTTCCACTCAATTGATTCTGAAGTTAGAAATTCACTTAGACATTGATCAGGCGAGTTAACATGATTGTATAAAATTTTAATTTCTTTATCAGCACCAACAAATGTCTTGGAGTTGTCAGTGCGAATTTTTGCACATTTTCCTCTTCTGCCAAAGAAGCGTTTTAAGCTTGCAATGAAACAATCAGTTGTTTGATCAGTTACAAAATCAAGATGCAAGGCCTTTGTACACAAACACACATAAATAACAACATAAACTTTGTTTAGTATACCCTTTCGCTGGTTTTTGAATTTTAAGAAAAAGGGACCAGCAAAATCAATGCCAGTAACATTAAAAACATGATTAGGAGTCACACGATCAGTTGGCAAGTCGCCCATTATTTGGGAGGTTAAAACTGGCTTGTTTTTCGCACATGAAATGCACTTAAATATAACCTTTTTACAATTATGTTTACCATTAATTATCCAAAATTTTTGGCGCACCTGATACAGTAAGGCTTGTGCACCTAAATGCAAATATTTTTTATGATAATATACCAAAATGTTTGTGGTTAAAATGTGGTTAGTTGGCAACACTATAGGATGCTTAGAATATACATTTAATTTGGAATGTTTTAATCTTCCACCAACTTTTAGAATACCATTTTCATCAATAAAAACATTTAATGAGGACAATTTACTTTTATTGGAAACACCCTTACCTCTTTTCAGGTCTTTTATTTCTTCCTGAAACTTACCTTCCTGAACCATACGGATTAGAGTTTTCCGCACGTACCCGTTCATCAGCCTTAACGGGCCCAAACTTCTTTGACTCAGGAAACCTACAATTGGCTGCAAATCTAAAAACATACGATATAATACGAATCAATTTGGTATAGTCATTAGTAATACTGAGAAGATTGTCTATAAAGTCATTGCGATAATGTTCTGTCACAGTCATAACTGGAACATAGTTTTTAGTAAGTTCGTCGGCAATGTCCGTTTCGTTGATTTCACTGTCCGCTGAGTTGTTGAAATTTAAATTTTGGCTGGTTAGCCAATCTGGTCCGTACCACCAAACATCGTCTTGCACCAACGCATGAATGGAGAGAACTCGAGTTAACTTATCGGCTGGATTGGTTTTACCTCTACAGTAATTCCAATGATCTCGGTTGGTTTTCTCCTGGATTTCTCGTACACGATTTCTCACAAACTCCTTCCAACGTAGGGGATCGCCGTTTATCCAGTGGAGGGTAATTTGCGAATCTGACCAAAAGAAAATGTGATCAGATGTTATCCAAGGAAATGTCTTTTGTAGATACTCTGCTAACCTGGCAGAAACAAGTGCTCCCATTATTTCCAGTCTTGCCAAGCTTAATTTCTTTAAAGGAGCTAAACGGCATTTAGCAACTATGAAACTGGAGCTTATTGTCCCATCAGTCACTTTCCTGAAATAAGCCACACATCCGTATGCCTTTGGGCTGGCATCCGAGAAAATATGTATTTCTGCAAGTTCAGTCTCTGTATTTAAGAAGTAAGGACGAGACAAGGAAATCTGAGAGACTGTGTCCACCTCATCAAGCCATGACTGAAATGTCTCGTGAATGTCCGGTGGTAATAGCTCATCCCATTGCAGATCTCGCTCCCATGTATTTTGTAGGAGCAACTTCATTCTAACGGTGAAGAGTGTTAGCATTCCTAAAGGATCAAAAAGCATCCCACAGATGCTCAACACTGATCGCTTTGATAGGTAAGTGCCCTTCATATTGGAGGTGTTAGCTATATCAACTTCCAAACAGTCCAGTTGATGATTCCAGACAAGCTCCAACACCTTTTGGGTAACTTCTGATTCTGCTATACATCCTCGATAATCAACTTCGTTGTTTTTCCACCATCGTTCAAGATCTCGCGAAGACGTCACCCATTTCCGAAGATTCATTCCAGCTTCCTTCAAAATTTGCGAAGCATCTTTATAATATTCTTTAGTCTTTGGTAGTGTTTTTACACTACATAAAAAATCATCAACATATAGGTCATTCAGTTTTTGTGCCACTTCCAAATGTGGATATTTTTTCAAATGAGTCCTTATGGTAGCTGCCAATATAAAGGGGCTACAATTTACTCCAAAGGGAACTCTTTTCATTTTTAGTGCACGGATAGGTTGGCCCTCAAGATCGAGACAAGTACCGTTATCTTGGCCCCACAGAAACTGTAGGTATTTCCTGTCATTTTCTTTTATACCTATTTCCAAAAAGGCACGCTGAATGTCTGCGCACATCGCAATTTTTCCAATTCTGAATTTTAAAACTATCCTCAATAATTCAGGGTTTAAATTTGGGCCGCTATATAGTAAATCGTTGAGGGATACCTGACCTTTGGATTTAGAAGAAGCGTCGAAACAAATGCGCACCTTAGTGGTTTCCTTTTGCTCCCTTATTATAGCATGATGGGGCATGAAATATCCCGGGCACGTATTATTAGGTTCGCAATTTGCATACTCGACGATTCCATCCTTTAATTGTTGTTGAATAATTTCTTTGTAATTCAAGTACAAATTTTTATCTCTTTTAAACTTGTCATTTAAGTTGAACAATCGTTTTTTTGCGATCTCATAATTATTGTTTAGTTGAGATTGATCATCTTTCCAGAGTAATTTTGTTTCATACCGACCATTTGTATATGTCGTGTTTTCTTCAAATTTTTCTAGAATTTACATTTCCAAAATTTATGTTTTCTTGCGAGTTAATATTTTCTAACTCCCAAAATTCGTTTATTTTGTCATAGTCCATTTTCCCATCCATGACTGACAAATAGTTAACCTGAATCTCATTAACCTTTCCCTCGTCATTTATTATACCTTGCAAGATTTCCCCAAAAATACTGTTAGTCACCATTAACATTTTACTAATTTTCAAATTTCTTTCACCTAATATCTCGCAAATAAAATCCGATCCAATTAACAAATCGATATCCGAACTGCAACCATCGTCCGCTAATGTTAATCCCTTTTCTGAAGCTATTTCCTTAATAAATTTGCTTGGGACAGAGACCTTACCCTGAGTAATTCTATCTGTGACGGCGGCTTTAATATTAACACTCAATTGCGGATTCCTAATATTTCGTAAATTTAAATCAACTATGTCGAAACTTTCTTTTTTACCATTTGAGCCGAACGCATAAATTAATAATTCCTCTTTGGCAGATGGTTTTAATTTTAACTGTTCTGCGATATCCTTCAAAACAAATGATCGACTGCTCCCCGTGTCTAGAATTCCACGAACCTTTTTATTATTTATTTCTGCAACAAATGTTTGTAGGAAAGTGGAGTCACCGTATTTTTTGTTAAGGGCAGATAAGACTTCCGTTTGGATTTGACCTTGAGAATTTACACGTGCCGAATGTTAATTTGATTTCAGCTGCTATCTGTTGAATCGTCTTCCTTAGAAGGTTCTGGAGTGGGGGAAAGAAGTATCATATAGTAGCTTGTGGTGAAGGGATCTGTTCTTACATCTGCAGGCGAGATATTTCTTTCTGCATATCCTAGCAGTATGGGAAAGTTTAAAACATAAATAACATCTATTAGATAACTTTATGGCATCTCTCCTCTCCTGAGTGCAATTTTCAGACGAATGATCTTTTTCGGATTTATTGCCTTCACTACAAAATACACAGTTACTTCCGGGCTCTGAGTGATTCATCATCGCGTGGGATGATTTAAAATGAGTTTTGATCAGATGATTTTGTTTTTGGTTTGTTTGGCGCCATTCTTTTTCGAAATAGGAACCAGAAGGATTACTCATTGAAAAAGCATTTTCCCTACATTCAATTTCTTTGCGAATGAAAGTTATTAAATCCTTGATGTCAACTGCCTCATCTTTGCGTTGGAGATTAATTTCTAGAGGGATTTTTTTGCAATATTACGGGGAAAAGAAGATTGGAATAAGTTTCCGTATTAACATTAAGGGATTGAAGCGATCTAACCTGAGTTTCAATACTATCATGTAGCTTCCTTAAAGCGATAAGATTATTCACTGATTTTACAGCTTCAAGCTGTAACAATTTGTTCATATGGGTATTTATAGCTAAATCCTTCCTTCCGAATCTTTATTTTAATAATTCAATTGACGAATCGTACTTCTCATTAGTTAGCGAAAATCCAGAGATTGCCGTTAGAGCGGTTCCACGCAGATAAGATTTTAAATACGTAAATTTTTCGATTTTACTTAACGATTCGTTATTGTGGATTGCTACTTCAAATGAATTATAAAAATTTAACCATTCACTGCAATCACCGTTAAATGTACAAATAGTAATCTGAGGTAACTTAACGTTACTTTCGGTTTTATAGGGTATTACATTTGTTTCCGTTACCCCAACGGCATGTTCCGTGTTTTGATTTATCTGCAAGATGCTTGACGTTCTTTCTAATGAACTAATACATCTATCCAGTCTAGATTTAAGGACGATTCCTGTTTCCCGATACTTTTCACTATCTGTAACCTCCTTTTCGATTTCACTAATATTAACTTTTTCAACCTGAAGATCTAATTCCTTTAACTCGTTTATTTTTTCAATTAATTGACATCTTAATTCACACAGGTCACCTAGTTTAACTTCTTTATTTAAGTTTTCGCCTACCGGAGTTTCAATACCAGTGTTTATTTTAGTTGTCAACCTAGTGAAAAGAGATCTAATTGTGGTGCGCTTTGCTTTTAGCCTTTCCAAATCCATATTTCATTTATACAGTGAAACCTCTCTGAGCGGCCACTCCTCCGTTCCGAGAAAAATTGGCCGCTCAGAGGGGGTGGCCGCTCTGAAGGGTTTTCGTTACAATCACAAGATAATTGCTATAATACATAATATAAACAAGTCTGACACATATTTCTTATTTAAAATGAAGTTTGAGACTTATCTAAAGAGATAATAGTACTTTATTTAATAATTTTTTTACATTTTTTGAAAAAAGGATACTATTTGTGATTTTTTACCCTTCTCGGGAAAAAACCAATTTTTTAAGTTCGTTTTTCAGTTTAAAAAGTAAATCTCTAGTCGATGCGTTTGTTAATGAGATGGGAGAACCCACCCGGCGGCCGTTGCTAGGAGTTATTTTAACATTAGGTCTATGGGCCGAAAAATCCGTGCCACGAAAAATTGGCCGTTAAGAGGGGTTGTGTGGCCGTTGCTAGGGGTTATTTTAACATTAGGTCTATGGGCCGAAAAATCCGTGCCACGAAAAATTGGCCGTTAAGAGGGGTGGCCGCTATGTAGGGGTGGCCGTTCGAAGAGGTTTCACTGTACTACTTCAATAAAGTAATTGAATTGATAAAGGACCTACCTCGATCCGTAAGGGCGGGCTGTTTTCCGTTATGCTACAATTCCGACTGCTTGGTATATGCACTTTAAGTAATTTAATCACGTCCGGGTCACCAGAATGTTAAAAGTGCCCTGCAGTAATTTATCCAGATAACGGACCCAGCATCACACAAAAGGCTTTTATTTGGACATAAGCACAAACACACGCACACAGGACGAATCACAGGAACAACAGACACACAGAAAAGAAACAAGTACGTCTGGCCTCTTCGGCCCCGAGGTTACATCTACTAGAGAAGGGAAAAAGATTTCCCCTTTAGAATTTCCGGTAGGGATTAAATCTCTAACACCACCCTCAAAATTATAATTGAAAACATCATGAAATTTGGATATTTCCCCACCAAATGGAAGACAGCCACTGTTATCCCTATTCTAAAATCAGGCAAAGATCCCACTGATCCTGTGAGTTACAGACCCATCTCACTATTGCCACCCATCAGTAAAATCGCCGAACATATCATTCTCAGTAGACTCAACGATCTCCTTGAAGAAAATATCATCCTCATCCCTGAAGAGTTTGGATTTAGAAAAAACCTCTCCACCACGCATCAATTACTTAGACTCACTGAATTTATTCGAGAGGGTCTAAATAACAAACGAAAAACAGGGGCTGTACTTCTAGACATTCAGAAGGCTTTCGACAGAGTCTGGCAAGACGGTTTAATCCACAAACTCATGAATTACAACACCCCACATTACCTCAATAAAATTTTTCACTCTTATCTCACAAACAGAAAATTTGCAGTTAAAGTTAATAATGACCTCTCTCAAATTAAAGCTATTAATGCAGGAGTAGCTCAAGGTTCGAAAATCGGGCCTATTCTCTTTGCTCTCTTCATTAATGTCATTCCTAAACAATTCAACACAATCCTTAGCATATTTGTTGACGACACAGCAATACTAGCACGAAACAAAAACCACAACTACATCCAAATTGCACTCAATAGACACCTTCACACCCTTGAGGACTGGTTCACTAAGTGGAAAATACAAATTAATGCAGATAAAACTGAAGCCGTAATGTTCTCCAACGCTCTTAGTATTCCCCCCCATTAAAATTAATAATCAAACTATCCCGTGGTCTCAGCAAAGCAAATACCTTGGCTTTATTTTCGATAAAAGACTAACTTGGAAACCTCACTTCCTCCATATCAAGAAAAAGTTTCGAGATTTAACCAGAAAGTTCTACCCCTTAATTTCTCGAAACTCCAAAATGAATAGAAAAAATAAGTTACTTATTTACACTGTCTATTTGCGTCCAGTACTTAGCTATGCCTGTCCTGTGTGGGATTACGCAGCTAAAAGTAATATTAAAATCCTAGAAACAGAGCAAAATCTTCTTATTAGAAAAATTTGCCAAACAAACTGGTACATGCTTAATAGAGATATTTATAGATCTCTCAACTATCCTTCCTTCAAAACCTTCATCAAAAAATTATCTACCAACTTCTTTAATAGACTTGAAAATCATACTAACGAGGCAGTTAAAAATATTCCTGTTTATACTCCTAATTTAAATAATAAAAGACCTCGTAACATTCTTATCTAACTTTTTGCATCCTTTCCCCTGTAAGTTTTCTTCCTTTCAGTAACTCGCTTTCATTAAATTCCTAAGTTTTTCTTAAGCTCGCAACCCCACACCTCTTCCCCATCAGGTTGTTATTCTATTAAATTTGTTATACAGTAGTCATTCTTTGACTGTGTCACCAGCTCTGTGTTTCTCACTTTGGAGTACTTGTGATCAGTGGCGAATCCCGGGGGGGGGGGCTATCGGGCTACAGCCGCCCCCCAGAGCCAAGCCAGAATTCCTGATTTAATTTAACATCATTACAACTGTTTTTTCTTAATTTCTCTCTTTAAAAAATAATAAAAACGTTTCAACATTGCTTTCTGGCTTGAAAGGCTCGAAAATTTTGCTACTTTTGTAGTCATTCCACTTGTACTTGTAGCATTGTCGCGGTCGAAGACATTTTTTGGATAGTTATTTCATTGTAATTTTTATTAAATTATCGAAAGTATTGTATTGTTCTTTATGATTCTTATTGTCAGGTGAGTACAGTCTGTAAAGTTAGAGTTTTGGTTTACTTTAGCCTTGAAATTTGACATTCATCACGACGATACAAAGTTTTTATGACCTCAGACCCCCCAGACCGGAATCCTAGATTCCCCACTGCTTGTGATATATATGTGGAATCAGGCATGATAGGTTGAGAAGCTGAGTAGTGTAGTAGTACTAGTCAATATGAAGCACTTAAGTGTCAATCGTGCTCCGTACCGAATACCTCAGTGACTAGACTAATAAATCTCGCCTTTACACACGCTGCAAAGTTAACTTGACCACGACGTAGGCCTAGAAGTTACATTATAAAAGAACGATATAAATATGTAATACGATGAACAATGCAAGTATCTCCCTCTGGAAGGTTAAAACAGGAGAACTAATACCATCAAAGCATCTGAAATCTGTTACTTATTTTCAATCTGTAGCTCAATGACAAAGGAAATAAACGACGCTCTCTACTTGAGCTGGATTTCTTCAATCAAAAAGTAAAAAGTCAAATAAAAAGTAAAAGATCTCACTCCTCCACACCATTAAGAAATCCTGTTGTCCAATATCTGGATAATTGGAGAGATGTTAGTAACCGGAGGGGAATGGATATCTTTAACAAACTCCAGACCCTGTGCAATTCTTGTGCTCTTCTTCTGCAATGGATACCATCACACGTAAATTTAAAAAAGAACGATATTGCTGATGATCTTGCTAAAGAAGATACTACCATGCCTCTGGCCTATGTAGAACCCTTGACCTACAACGAATTATACTCAAGAAGAAAGTCCTCTGTTTACATTTCTTGCAGGCATCCACCAGCTCATTCAAAGTATCGTAGTGAAGACTCCGGTGCAACTATACATTTTAAAGGGGATAGGAAAGACCAAACAGCTTTGGCTAGCTTAGCTTCCGGTCACTTAAAAACCCTCAGATTCTCTCGTGGTGATAAGAAGTTCAATATCTGCACAAAGTGCAACATGATTGAGGCCACTTCGCAACATCTACTTGACTGTGTTGATGACCTGCTTGAGCGATCGGATTTCGTGTTGGAGGTGATGAAGGCGAACGACTTCATGGATCTGATCCGATTCAGATTAGAAAGAAGAAGAAGAAATCCAGTCTATTGCATTAGACTAAAACAATAGTCGTTTTTATATCAAAAAAATTATTTGGGTATTTACAAAAACAAGTTGTCAAGTTGGACATAAATTTTTGAAGAACTGTCCAGCCAGCTTGAAATATTAATTCAATTCCAGACAGCGACAGACTGCGTGCCGAGAAGCAAAACATCTAAAAATAATTCCTTAAGTTATCTTTAGTTCTACTATTTGGAATATAAGACTGAAGATTGAAATTTTATTACAATGCCTTTCTGTGTATAATTTGAAGTGATAATAATAAAGACAGTTTTTTAAAAAATTCATTTCAATCAACCTTTAAAAGACATCAAAAGTACTATCTCGCATGGTTATAAGCAGTAATACTTATTCTTCTGTCTTAGTAATAGAAATTATTTTAATTTAGTGTCTTTAGTACAATATAAAAATTCATTATTGTTGCATACAACTAAATATTTTACGTGATCCTGATTTGATTAAAGATTGAGTTCAAAATAAGAAATCCACATATCTATACAACAATTGAAAACTATAAAAAATATAATTAAATTTCTGACACTGTTCCTTTTTTAAAGTAAATTTACCGCCATATACTTTTATTATGAAATCAACTAGTAATTTTGCTCCTATTCTTCTTCCCAAAGTTGCTATAAAAGAACAAATCCTCTGCTTTGTATTCAATAATTGTTTAATTCAAACTTCACTTTTGTCTACAGTTTGCATTTTTTTTCGTAGGTTGACTTATACTATGAAACGCAAATTATATGCATACCTTGCATCTATTTTTTACGCATTTAAGAAATATTTTGAACATTTTTCAGTACATGTACTGAAATATTTATTTTCATCCCAATACTTGTAACATAAACTTAATTACACATGACATTATGAATGCCAGTTGCTTCGAAAAATTAGTTAGCATGATGTTTGCATCTGAAACTATGAATATTAATATACATAGTTAGAAATAAAATATGACTGTAAGTATGATTATTCAAAATCTTTAAATATAAATTATGATTGTCAGAACTGCCGGCCAACGTTTATGTTGGGTGATTTTGATATATTTAATTTAAGTTAAATATTTAGGAATCTCGTTCAATATTTTTATACGCTTTGCGCGAAACTTTATTTACAGTTTTACTGATTATAATTATCAGCACAACTTATGAGTGTATGCTTATGTTATCTTTCTAAAAATGAAAATCTTTTACGAAATGTTCGTGATACAACTATTTTCAAAATAAAGATTCAAGTATCCGAATTAATATTTTCTAAAATATTTTATTTGTATTGTTTTCTAAATTTGGAGGGAATAAGCATAGAAATTTGATTTTCTTATCTCTAAACTAATGCCAAAATTTAGAAGGGATTGATAATTTCGGAGAAAATGAAATCCCGGCAAGAGCCAACAATTTTATAGAAATGAGGTTTCTCTATCTCTTAACTGGGGCCTAATTTAATCTCACATCTAGGGGGTATAAGACCAAAAGGAAAACTCAGTTAAACAGCAATTAAATTTATCAAAACAAACATAAGTGAAAGATATTTTCAGAGATGAGGTGTTTGCATATTTGACAAGAGAGATATTTAGTCTTTAGACATTATTAGTATTTTAACATTACGTAATAAGGTGAAAAGACAATTATCTCTGGAAAGTCTAATTACTTACATTACATTTAAAAGATATTAACCATCCCCCATCGAAGCTGCTACTAGGGGGAAAACCCCGTAGCTCGTTAAGTCTCCCTCTACTGCACCTCTATTCCATTGCAAATCTAGGAGACAAATCATACGGATTAAAACGTTGCACTTCATTTTAATGAAAAACTCCCACGCATGTCACGTGGTTTCTGAGGCAATAGCGCGTGATCTTATCTTTCGATATCTTTCTGCTGGCTTTGCATTTATTCAAATAAGCTTGTTCGGCGAGTGCAAAAATATTATTAGGAAGGAATTAAACTTTCGCTATTAAGCTAGATGGGAAAAATAGAATTCCCACATAAATTTCTTTAAAAAAATGAGAATTTTTGTATATATTTCTTGAAAAATAATTTCAAGACACAGATAAGAACTATCTCATGGAACTAATCACACTATTTCTTTAGTTTGAAGTTTCTGATGCCTTTTCGAACTGATGATATGGAAGTTCTCTTTTTTTTAAGACACTTCATTTTTAATATTGATCTTGTTAAAATTATTGACCTAATTCAAAAGTGAACCAAATTGAAACTCAATCTAATTGATCTTTGATCCGATTACTCATTACGAATTTGAAGTTTAAGCGATTCTTTATTTTAATTAATTTTAAACCAAAGGAAACATCAGGAGTTGGATACATAAAGACACTGGAGAGACATCTTAAGAAAGTTGAAATAAAAGGTAATTTTCCTGAACCCTATTTAATTTTGTTTGTAATTCTTTTTTTCAAAATTCAATAGAAATATGTTTAGTTCACAAGTTTTATTGAATTTTGGTTTTTCGTCATGAATATTTATATTCAGATTGTCATGCTGAAAATTTTTCCTACGCAAGGACTCTCTGATTTGTGGGCGTATGATTTCCAAGGTTTTCCGGGTTGCAGTGATTTTCCCCTATCCAAGCATTCCACAGTGAAAACAAGCAAGAATTTAACTCATTTTCCTCAAATTTCGAGCTATTTCAACAGTTTCTTTGTTAATGTTAGAGGAAAAACCAATAGATCAATTTCTACTATCTACAGTATCTGTATGTAAATCTTTGTCATAAATATTTTTATTGGAACTTCCTCATCAATTATGCATATAGTTGATTTTTCAAATTTACAGCATATATTCGAGTAAGTTTATTTAATTAGTGAGAAGAGTGTTGTTAATGTTTATTGTAAAAAGGAAACATTGACGAATTCGTATGATTGAAAGAAGATTGTGCGTGAATATTTTTTCAAAAATATTTTCTCTTCGATGAGAATGCCTGCTATGCATATGGAGCATCTCTTTTATATAATAAAATGTCAAAAAATGAAAGCAAATCTTTTTTTTAAAGGAAGCACACTGAATTATTTTTATGATGGAAGAGAAATACTTTCGTCTCCTTAATGGAGAGTTTAAGTTTAAGAATCATCTTTCTTCAACGTTACTTATACTTAGCTCCCGAATATATTACAATTTGTTAAACCTTCTGAATATTTTGCTGTCCTATGATTTTGACTTCGAAAACATTTCCTTGCAAAACTAACCCAACAGGATTCCCTTCTTTGATGCATCGTCGCTTAACAAGTATCACCACTTATCTCAATATTTTTAAACTTCAAAGAGGAAGAAAATACTCATTTTTTCGCTACCAATAACGAACATTTCTGAATGTTTTTAACATCTGATATAAACATTAGACCGCATGTTCCTACCAAATGTGAAAAAAAATTCAGAAATATTCGTTGCTGGTTGCGGAAAATTGAGTTTTTTCTTCCTCTTTGAAATTTCAATAAATTGAGATAGGTGGTTTTGCTTGTTAAGCGGCGATATTCGAAGCACATTACGAAGTAGTTAATATTTAAAAATGTTGAGCCCCTCTTCTTTTGAATGCAACTAAATAACTGGAAAATTAAGGATTTTGGCAAATAATCCTTTCTCAAAAATATTTTTCTTAAAAATTAATGCGCCTAATTAATTCTGAAAAATTAATAATTATAATTAAAAGACCAGGAAATCTCGCATGAAAGGTTTATAAACTATTTTAAAAGAACATGAAATAAATGAGCTAGAATTGTTCAAAAATCTCACAATTTTTTCAATGAACTGGAGGATTGGTTAGAGTAAATTTCATATATTTACAATGCTTTTTTTCTTTTGAACGTTAGAAATCGAAACATTATGGTTTAGTGTATGACATTCTAGACTTAATATATGCTGTATCGCTTGACACTTTTATAATTTCCTTCAATTAAATTTAAAACTATGATATATTTAATTTTCGAAACAGCACAAGCTTTAGAGCTTTGAAAAACTTTAAAAATACAAAATACAAAGCAGAAAAAAACAAGACAAAACTTATTATACAAAAATCTTCAATGTTACGTAAATTTTAAAGAACTGTTTTTTTTAATAAGTTCTTCAATGTTGACTTTGAAAATTGGACTATAATAATCATAAAGTCCTTTATAGATATGCATTTTAATGCTTAAATTGCGTACTTTGAAATGGTGTTATAATATTTAATAGAGAATGAAAATTTTAAGCCATATATAATGAAAATGTAGAGATTGCTCAAAGAATTTATTTTATCAGCACCCAAGATGTGACGCTGGATCAAGGACAGTAATTTTACTCCATAAATTTGGAAAAAACAGAATGTGAATTATCATTGGTGAATTCATCGCTAAATTTTAATAATTTTTCGAGATATTTATTGTTTTGCGTAAAATTATCGAATAACTACTTTTTCTTAATTTTTGAAAAATTATTAAATAGAGCTCGGAAGTAACTGATATTTCCTTCTTAAAAGGATTCATCAGAAATACTTCTTAAAAATTTTTTATGATTGTAACAGAAAAAAATTTTAATCGATGGAGAAAAAGAACATTATATATGGAAAAGAAATTGAAAAAACTCATGAAAAGTCAAATTTAGAATAGGGGGGAATTGGGGTAGATTGATACACGGGAACATTGATACAGTCCATAATTTTTGATTATTGGAATGACTAATGATGTTCACATCGTCTCATATATATGCCACTGTAACCCTTAGCACTCGGCGTATTTTTCAGCCATGTTTAGTCCAAAGTTAATCTACAAGTGAATCGAACCGCTAATCTTTTCGTCTAAGTAAATTTCGAATCATTGAAAAATCTCGGTTTCCGTTATGGGTAAATTTCGAGATATCACCAAATTAACTATGTTAATTAGCTCAGTTAATTAGTTTGTCGATCCGAACAAAACTGCCCCCTCCAGTCATTTTTATCGATATAATTTTTGTGACGATACGGTAATAAATACTCGAGTTGCCGAAGTTATCCCATTTTATTTTTGTTGCTGTTGAGCAATGTAAAATATCAGTGCGACGATGTTCGATATTCTGAATGCCATAAAATGTCGTGAAGATGTCGTAACAAGAATGGAAATAATCTTTCACTATTAGGGATTTGTTATTAATTTTTATCTATAAGGATATAACAATTCTTTGTATTTTTTCCTCCTTTCAATGATAAATCAGTCTTTAGTAAAGAATATATCGAACTTTCTCATGCTTAGAGATTTCATAATTATTTTATTACATAATTATCGGAAAATAAACATATCTAAAGAATTTACATTTCTTTTCTGATCTCAAATTATTTTGACCTTCTGTATAGCTGGAGTAATTGCATGTTTTGAGTATACGTGCCTTCAGTGGTTCTAATTTATTTTTCTTTCCTCCAAAGTTTCATCTAAAGATTTAAATCAAATTTGACTTCTTTAAGTTACTTAAACTTGCTTTAATCTTTATTGATCTCAAATTGTTTTGACCTTCTGTATAGCTGGAGTCATTGCATGTTTTAAGTGAACGTGTCTTCAGTGGTTCTAATTTATTTTCCTTTCCTCCAATGTCTCATCTAAATATTTCAAACAATTTTGATTTTTTTAAGTGAATTAAACTTGCTCTAAAATATAAGTAGGTACTGTCGCGAATTGATGTACACTTTACTTAGAGATGTTTTAGAATAATTGAAACAAGTTTATTGGGAATATTCAGGTAAGTTCTTATCCTATATATTATTTCTGTTATCAATGCCACTTTTTCTAAGCAAATAATGAGAATGATGATAGATTTTTAAGGGCTTCAGTCATAGCATACTCACTTTGCTGAAAAACACATTATTTGCCCAAATTTGAATCAAAGGAAATTTTTGTATTACAAAAAATGTCATATCGACCAACTTAATCTAACTCGAGTGACCCATGCTGGAAACACAACTGAAACATTAATCAACATATTTCAGTACGAGGAATCCTATATATAATTTCTCTTGTCAACATCTCTTTTTCTCAACAAGTACAATACCTACATCAATGAATGAGGTATCATTGGATAGGATTTTTGACCGACATCACTGAAAGCCTACTCACTTTGAGGGCAATATGTTCCTTACACAAAATTTGAATCAAAAGGTAATTATAAGTTACGCGAAAAATCATCATTTCGGTCAACATAATCTAGTGTAACTTGCTTTAAACTCAAGTAAAATATCAATTTTTTTCATATTTCAGTCGCAAGCGAAATGTTATAGTCATAGTGATGTTGTTTTGATCGAGTTCGTGCAATCTAACATCACTTCGCGTGCCGTGTTATTTATTTACATGATAATTTTGCTTTTACAAATATTTCTGTCCGACTTTCTCAAAATTTCCCAAAAACTATCAATTTATTTATTTAGATATTTCTCGAAAACTTTTTGGATGTTATGAAGCGGCTCGCCTGGAAGAAGACTTTAGTTTCTTGCGTGCGTCTCTTTATTTTCAATAAAATTTAAGCTATTGTATTAAAGCTTATTTTTGACGTAGACTTATGTCTTTCCATAGTGGTCTAATGGTTTGTCGGGAAAGAAAAAAATTATGACTCTTTTCGCGTTAAAGCTCCGCAACCAAATAACATAGATAGTTGGTTTTAATTTCATTTAACAGAGAAAGGTACACGCTTAAACCAAACGAGCGAAATTCGCTCCGATGGAGAGAATTTTCGCTCCTTTCCGTACTTGAAAGTGCATCGTCCTTTCGGAGCGTTTTACAATCCTTCCGCGGAGCGAAATATTCGGAGCGAATTTCGCTCATTTTTGTTTTGAACGATTTCGCTCCTTTTCCATTAGTTTTTAACATTAAAAGGAGCGTGTTAAAAGAAATGCTCCTTTTTTAAGCAATATTTTAAGCAATGATTTCGCTCTTTGTTGATTAATTTTTAATGTTAAAGGGAGTGTTTATGCTCTTTTTTTGGAAATGTTTTCATTACTCATTTCGATCCTTTTTGATTAATTTTTTACTTTATTCAGAGCGTTTAAAAGAAAAACGCTCTTTTTCTGAAAATGGTTTTATTGAATTCGCTCCTGTTTGATCAGTTTGTAAACTTATTCAGAGCTTTTAAAAAAACCGTTTTTAAATGCTTTTAATATTGATTAATTATTAACCTTTTCTGAAGGTTTAAGAGAAAACATTTTTTAAAGCAACATTGAGACCAGTGACTTTGTACCTTATAAAGATCATTATGAATAAATATGCCCCTTGAGGTAATAAAATGCTGCTTATTTTTTTTATCCTTGTAAAGCTTTTAACTAAACATAATAGATCTTTTACCTTAGTTTTATCATTTTTGCTATTTTAAAAACTAGTAAGAAACAATTGGAGGGTCTTCTTTTAATACCAGCATTATTCTGCACAGTAGTTTTATCATTTTTGCTATTTTAAAAACTAGTAAGAAACAATTGGAGGGTCTTCTTTTAATACCAGCATTATTCTGCACAGTACGACAGATTTATATAATGGAACTATATAGCACGGTTTATAGCAAATAATTTTTTAATAAAATTCACCAAAAGAACGGTACTGTTTACTAGTACAGTTGTTAAACTTATAAGCCTTGTGTTTTGCACATATATTTTTACCTGTATGTGCAATAAATAAATAAATAAATTTTAAAATAATTTAATGTTTTATTTTTTATTCTTTAAATATTTTTAAACATTCATTTACACAGCAATCTTACTGCCTTGTGAAAGGTTTTAAGAATTTTAAACTAATTCTTAGCCTTATATCGTAGCATGTTTTGAAAGTCTTGCATTCTTTTAAGTCTGAAATATCAAGAATCCATTTATCCTTTAAGAACATCTAAAGCACACAACGCACCAGTTATTTGCATGAATTTTACTTATTCTTTTACGAATTATAATTTTTAGAAAATAGTAATTATAAGGTTTTTGAGTTTGCACTGACAAGTAAAGTCTTGACAGACTGAGTCAGCTTTAAAAATATAATACAGGGGGGTGGCTGCAGAATCTGTGAAAAAAATTTCCCTGACTAAACTTACAACATTTCCCTGATTTAAGGCTACTAATTATATTAGTTTCCTGGCTTTCTCCCTACTCAGAATCACTGTATGTGTACAATATACATTATTAAAAACACTTTTACCAGTTATCTAAAATAAAAAAATATTTTTATGAAATTTAATTTTTAAAAAATGGAATAAACATCCTAAAAAATCTATTAAAACAGTATATTACATTTCTTATATGTAAAAGAATACTGGAAATTTTAAAAAAAATACTTTGTTTCTAAAACTGCATAAGAATTCTAAGAAACATTAAAACTAATCTTTGCGACACAAGTTAAATTATATTAACAGTACAGGTTATTATGATCTTTGCTCAGAACTTTAAAACAGTTCAATAACTAATTAGTGCTCTATGCATGAGTACCAGAATATCATGTTGGAGTATAAATATAAAAATAGTATCATTATACTTACCTAATAATATATATTTTAGCAAAGATTTAAACAAGAGAAACTGCCAAAATATTACGTCAAATCTTTATTCTTTAACAAATCATAAGAAATTGCTCTAATCAAAAATTTATGTCTTTATAAATGAATATAAGTTTTTTTAATTCCATTTATTATTACAAATAATACTACACATGAGATACTAATTTATATTTAATAACTCAAGTAACAAATAACTATTAATTTTCCCTGATTTTTAGATGTTTTCACGAATTTCCCTGACTTTTCCAGGTCGATAAAATTCCCTGATATACCGGTTTTGTCGCCCCTCTGTAATAATATCTTGATGAGAAAAAAAAATAACATAACTGAAAGAGAAAATGTCCTTAATACATGTTAAATTTTCAGAATTTTAGAAAAAATTCACCACAGTATTTTTATGCTTTTATTACAACATAAAAATATATTTTTACATAAATTCACTGTAGTACAACCAAGTATTACACTTCCTACAATAACAACCAAGATGAAAAATCTGAAAAATGCTTACAGAAAAAGAATCGAACTGATGATAAATTACAGAATAAAAACTTATTATAATAAGTACCCAATTGAGATAATCAGAAATGCACATGGGTTAAAAGCTTAAAATAAATTTGAAAAGAAAGAATATAAATGTGTTACAATTAAATTTAAAATTATTATACTATATTTACATGGAAGCAAAATGTAACCAACTAGAGTGTATAAATGTTATTGGTGTAAAGGCAGTTTTAAATGCAGGTAAAACATAAATAAGTAAAAAAAGATACTTAAAACTCTCGATTACACACTCAAAGCAAAATTTTTGACATTCATAAAAATATTACACACATATTTATCTGTAAATTTTATACCTAAAATTAACAGTCTGAATTTTTAACTACATTTATACTCAATTGCACAAATCATTAGAAAACTACTTTAGGGCACAATTTCTTATGTACAACCATTCCTACTATACAAATTTCAGTTGTACTCGCCTGAAAACTATCTTCTACAAAAGCATAATATATATTTTTTAAAATATCACAAATAAAAGAGTAAATCTCACTGCTTTTTATAGTTATTCTTGTTTAAATACAATACATACAAAAATCAATGCACGATCATTCTTGTTTACATAAATAATATATAATTGAAATAGTAATTACACATTTTTCTGGCAATTGTTCTGGTTAACACCTATATATTGAATTCTGAAATGAAATATTTTTCACAAATAAACTTCGAAATAAATAATTTAATTAAAAATGGTTATTTATGTAGTTTTCCTTGATTACATAATGAATACACATAATGAAAAAAGAATTTACAACACTGTTCGGCCACTTTCTTGGGCCAGTTACTGGGAACAACTCTGCAAGCATTAGCAATGCTGATAAATTTTCTAAAAAAAAAGTGTAAATAACAAATATTTTCAAGTCCACTACAAACAGTAATATTCTCTATAAATAGAGCTTTTAAATAAATTTGTCTGTAAATCTTAGACAAAAGTAAAGGCATAGCAATTAAACTATGAAGTATGACCTCAATTAGTAACCTTCCAAATGTAATTAAAAATAACAGTTATATAAAAATTACAGTAAGAATCTTTATTTAGTAACCAAGCAATGGCATGCAAAATTTTATACAAAAGCAAAAGTTAGCTCTTTATGAATGAGAGAAATAAAAATATTCATAAGAAAATTGTGTATTTTTTTTTATATGCTTTGCAGCTATATTAAATAGATGAGTGTCACTAATAGATGGATTTTCCTAAATACAGTCGGACCTCTATCTAACGAACCTCTATTTTGCGAATTTCTCTATTTTGCGAATTTTTTCTTAGAACCAAGAACATTTTGTGAATTTCTTCGTAAAATAACCTCCAAATAGCGAAGTGCATTCTCTATTTAACGAACTTTTTCTTGCGATCCAATATTTTTTTCTCCCTATTTCTCAAAATATTTCTAAACATTTCAAACTTATTCTTTCTTTTAACACATTTTATGGTGATCAATGACCTTGAAGCCGAAAAATGTCAAAGCGAAAGTGCTTGAGCATCAAAGAAAAAAATTAATTCTTCATGAGGTGAATAAAGGCGTGAAAATAAAAGGATATTGCTTTAAAATTTGGTATTCCTCCAAACAGATTATCAACCACAATAAAAAAAATCGTGATAAGATACAAAATTATGATTCATAGAATTCTTGTTCAAAACGTTTAAAAATATGTGTCTATGAAGATGTGGATGAGGCAGTTTTGAAGTGGACAGGGTGAAAAATACAAAGAATACAACAATGAATTGCGTTGAAGACGAAGATGGAATTGATCATGATGCAGAAATCAACAAACCTTCGTATGATGAAATGCTAAAATTCATTAATTTTATTATAAAATTATTTTTTAATTGAAAATACAGTGCATTCCCGGACAATGTTTTGTTTTATTCTTGCTTTCCTTGCAGATTTATTTTTGATGGGTAAAATATATAAAACAAATAGATATTAATTTACAAAATAAAGGTGTGATTAATTACTTTTTTAATAATATTTAGTGTTTATGAATTAAAAATCTGTTTTGTGTAGTTTAAAGTATTTTAAAAGGTGAATCTCTATTTAACGAATTTTCCATATAACGAACTTTTTTTCGGAATTTAGAGACTTCGTTAAATAGAGGTCCGACTGTATAAGATAATTTTTAATTAGTTCACACAAATACATTTATATTTCTATGAAAAAACCATGATATTTAGTAAAGAAGTTATGTATTATGTAACTTTCTAAAGCAAATTCTTTACTATTCTGCAATGAAAAAAATCAATTTTATTTATTCAGTCTTACCATCTACTTCTTCAGAAAATCTATCTGCGACAACTTTTTGGCATTTGAGAAAGGGATATCCAGGTATTTTATAAATGTCAGTGTCGATTAAATAGCATAGCCTAAAATCAATAATAAAAAAGAAATCAAATTTCTTAAAATATAAAAAGATATTTACCCTACAGCATTGAGTTCAATATCTAGAGTACATTCTTATAGGGAAGTATGAAGATGCGAGAGAAATGGAAAAAGCTAATTGTACCCAAATAATCTATCCCCCCCCCCCAATATTCTAATAGTGGAAAAATTAAAACTAAAAACACTCACACCAATGCACAATTAATAATAATAATAACTAATTTTATGCTTATAAATGACCTGATCAGTTAGATAATTGGTACATCAATAGGAGACAGAACTTATTAAAACAGAATTTTAATAATCTCAATGGAAAGTAAATCTATAAGAAGAAATCCAGATCGATTAAGAAATTCTCACTAACATTCTAAAAATGTATATATAAAAAATAAAATAAGTGATATAAATAAAAATAAGTGTGACAAAGTTTTTGCAGAATGTGCATAAATATAATGTTAATTATATTATATGTAATAGATATAATTTATTAACTAAACTTCCATTAAAATAGCCTCTCAAAACACAGGCACTTTGTGGACAGGCAAATTAAAATTTGCAATTTTTTTCTCCCCACGATGTTTAAAAATTTATTAATGGAAGTTAATTCTGATGAGTACACATTTTATCCATGTAAAATAAATGCATAAATAAAAAAAAAATATTTAGGAAAACTGTAGATACGTTATAAGTATTAAACAATCTCCAAAATCTTAAAATAATGAAAAATTAATAAACAGTATTGATTTATTTTACTATCTGTATAATTACTACAATTTTTAAACACGATCGATGCAAAAAAATTCGCGTAACATGGGATTATTGCCATAGTAGAAAATCGGACTCATTATTAATTTCCAATAGAAAAATATTAAAATAATGTCGAATTCACAAAGAGTATTGTGAAGTTAAGCTACTAATAATCTTTGCACACAGTCGATACAAAAAGATTTCGCGTGAAGCGGTGTCATATAAAAAATATCTGAACAGATTCGCCTGACAACGAAATACTTTAAAGGACAATTTTAGAATTTGAAAGTGAAACTCACCATCATTCTGTCCATCTTAAATCTTGACTTGATTCATTTTTCGCTCCAAAATGTTCCCACGGATATGAAGCACGCTGGCTGAAAACAAATGTCGCCTAGTCTTATCGGGCCTGTGTAAAGATAGCGATAAGGAAAGGTCACGTGATGATATTAACCAATGATGTTTCGGACACCCCCTTGCGGGTGAAACAGTAATTATAAAACGCTCCCCAAAAGATGAAAACTAGCTCGACGCTTTTCGATTCCGTTATCAGTTTCTTGGCGAGAGGAAACAGAACTGGTTTTCGACGATAAAAATGTTTTAAGGAGCGGTTTTTTGTACTAAAAGATCGAAAAGATAAAATTTTTCATTCGCTCCCTTTTGGAGTCCAGAAAACGCTCAACTGAATTTAGCGTGTAGACATTGAAGATTACAAAAAGAATTTTCGAATATGGAATTGCGGTTTAGTCAAAGTCGAGATGCAAAGTTGGTGAAAATCACGAAAAGTTTTGATGACGTCTCAGCGACCGATGCGCGCACAGAACAGAACGCCGTCCCTTACCCCCGTACCCGTGACCAGACCGGTCACTGAACGGTTTGATGGGCAAGACACGGGAATTTTATTTAAGAAAAAGAAAAACAAAATAAACAAAAAGAAGGAAATATATACACTATGTACAGCACAGGCATTTTCACTTTTACACTATTAGTTCGTAATAGTCTTCTTTTCTTTGGATGTTGAAATACTTTTCTTTTATTTGAAGGTGGAATGTCCGGTGATTGAGTCCGGTTCAGCTCGCTGGGATGTTGAAGGCTAGGGTGGCCGGAAAAGATCTCTGTTTTCGCTAATGAATTTGATAATCCCACGAATTTTCTGCCTGGAGACGAGGTTATTGGCGACCCTTTTCAGCCATTCTTGTTCGAAGTTTGGTGCTGGCTTCCTCATATGCCAAGACACTGTATAGATACACTCAGTGGCATAGTGAAGTGCCGTGCCAATTCCACCACAACTGCAATAGTCGCTGCAAGCAGACTAAGTCAATTCATTCATCGATCGTGCGAAATATTACTAATATAATAGCCCAGATCTGTCTCCCGGTAAGGCTCTGAAGTTACCAACAATAAAACTCGCGCTATAGCACTGCGAGACGTTAAATAGCATTATTTCATTGTTAGAGAACCTAAATTTCTGTAATTTTAAATTTAAAAGATTAATTGTCGTTCTAATTACAAATTTAATAGCTCTAAAATAGTAAAATAAAATTTTCTATCGATTGATGCAAAATTTATCTCGCTATGATCAATAGTTCCTGAGAAATTTTAAATTATATTAATCATATATTTCAAATTAATTTCTGTTTTTTAATAGAAAGTAGTAAATTACGTCAGTGGTATATCATGCGCGTGATATAGATTGGACGCCACGATGTATCTGATTATTTATTGCAATCGTGATGATATAGTTTGATAATATTTTTGGCAACGTTTGACAAATAGAGAAGTGCTTTGTTTTGAGTAGAATTTCGAAAAAGCATTCCTTTGAAATTTTAACTTTTGTCTTGCGTTTGACAAACTGAGAATTTCATGGTTATTGAATTATAATTGTAAGCGTATTTAATATTATGCCTGACAAAAGCATGACTGCAACATAATTATCAGTGTATGGCAACAGTAAGATGTAGTGCTACTTTAAATTTAATTTTTAGAAATAGTCTAGAGAGAGACGATTACGAGAAGTGATGATTACGGTACGATTGAAAGAAGTTACGTTGTATGCAGTTACGAAGTGTAATGGTTGTGCTTAATAAATATTTGTTTAGTCTTAGAAGAAGTCTTATGAATATCAATAGAAAAGCCAACATATAATAAAATTGTTAAACAACGAAAAATACTTCACACGGAATGTTGTTTACCAAGAGTATGCAAACAATCAATGATTTAAAAAAAATTTATAAAATTATTATTTAAAAAAAGCAAAATTAAAACTGGAACAAGAAAAAAAGTTTTTTAAAAATCTTACAAAAATTAAAAAGAATAAAAGAATTTAATTGCAAAAAGAAATGAAGTTAGAAAAATTAGAAAAATTACGACAATGTTTAAGATGCGCGCCATTGCAGCAGCATAACAAAAAACAGAGAACAATAGACAGATATAGCCCTTGAATAGAGAACAATATCCCTTGAAAAAGTGAACTAGAATGGATTCCTTGTTTTTGTTGTCTGCTTTTCGTTTACTTCAAATTACTATTGGATTGCTTGTATTACTTTCTTTTTTAATTTTGGCTTTATTGGTATTGTTAGATTTCAAAAATTGCATCTACATCTTTTTTCGGTTTTGTCAGTATTTTTAATTAATTTAATTCTTCGCCACCGAAGTTTCTTTCTTTTCTTGTGGCAACTTTGACAATTTTTGAAATTCAAACGATAATTTTTAGCCGTTTCATTAAATATCTAAATTTTTCTTAATCATTTATTTTGTATTCGATTTAATTATTATTTGTCTTAACTTTTGTTGTTGTTTCCATTAAGGTTTCAACTTTATTAATTTTTAAATCAAATTTTTCAACGGGACTTTTTCCTCCCCATCTTGGTTCGCGGATGAATTTGGCGTTATTAGGTTTTGGCGTCTGTCTTTGGAAGCGTTTTCCGTTATGATTTGAATTTCTTTTGTGGTCTTCTCTGAACGAGTGAGGTGTATTTGCAGCTGCGGGTCCCAGGGCCTTTTAGGCTTCTGGGGGCTTTAGGCCTTCAGGGAGCTTGTCATTTTTTTTATATATTCTTTTTCCGTTGAAGTTTAAGATGAAAAAGTTCGATTCTACAACAAGTGTTTTGGTCTGGTGATGTGAGGCTTGATTCTGCGAGTTTGAAATCTTCAAGCTGTGAATGGTGTCATACAAAATTTTCATATTTTCATCTTTATTCGTGTATGAAATGGAGGCAATTGTGACAGCGTTTGGTGCTAAAAATTGCGCTATACAGATCTGCATTGAGAGTGAACTGAATTCTCAACTTCAGGCCTTGCACTAGAAATGATCAGGTTAAAATTTGAACAGCCTGCCCTGCAAAAATTTCTTCACGTTAACAGTGTTTAAGATGGAATTGTGCAAGGAAGCGTGTAGTGCACTAATAATGCGTCTATATCACAGGGTTGTGTATACATAATTTTGTGAAATTATCAATTTCTTCGAATTTTTTCATACAACGTGTGTTTTAGTAAGTTTTTCACAAGCAAAACAAAGACTGAGATGCGCTTTGTTTACCACAATTATTTTTCTGCAGAATCAAAAGGGTGTTCCTTAAAATTGCTGTTTCTACCTAGTATACTCATTGCTATATTCTTTTTCTAAGACTGCAGCGCTTTGTACTATGTGTAGCTACACTTATCTTTTATTTGTATTTTTATATTGAATATGCGCATCCAAAATACTATTAATTCATATTATGGCAGGAATACTTAAATTAATCATTTATTAATAAAAAGTATTTAAACTTAACAACCTGATTTAGTTTCAATTTCTCTAATTTGATATCACAACTTGCAATTTACTACCACTGTATACAAAATAATTTAATTTAGTAGCTAGGGTTTTCAGGTCTGCAAAGGTAGGTGATTATATCAGTATTGCTAGAATTGCTTATCATTGTGTGTTATATATTTCAGTACCAAGAATTGATTAAAAAATTGATATATATATATATTAATTTAAATTTTATCTTTGGGCATCTACCTTGCTTTAACGTTTTAATATAATCCTAGCTACCCCATCCAATAGGTATATCTGTCTATTGTTTACCAAGAGGTTTTTTGAATAAAGAAATATGTGAATAAAAAAATACTTCCTGTCATAAGACATATATTTATTTTATTTCTTTTCAATCAATGTTAAACATTTCTCTCGCATATGTATCTATTTAAACACGTCAAATTTGACGGGAAATCTCTCGAATGAAAAGGCAATTTGCACCCGTCATACCATGACAGGTGATTTTCCAGCTACCCAAAAATTGTTGAATTACGTCGACTTTCGCACTAAAGTTAAATTCTTATAGCTACGCAACCAAATAACATAGAAAGTTGGTTTTAGTTTCATTTAACAGAGAAAGGTAGACACTAAAGATTGCAAAACTAATTTTAGAATTTGTAATTACGGTTTAGGTACAGTCCACTTGCAAATTTGGTGAAAATCACGAAGAATTTTACATAGATAGAGTCACATAGTCACACTAGACTAACAATCACTATAGACTATAGAGTTAGTAGTCACATAGAGCTACTTTAGTCACAAAAAGTCACATTTGAGTAAGGTAAGTAAGTCCACGCCCCTCAATCCCAACGGCCGTTTCGCAGAGACAGCCTCCCGACGATTTTTTTTATTCAGAATTTTTCTTCACTTATTCGTGACAATACATATTAATTTTGTTGCTTAACGCATGAAATCATGCTTAGGAAAAGAAATCCTTAAGGAGTGACTGAGAGTCTTCGAACTACGTTCGAACACACTGGCGACAAACCACATGAGACCAGCAGCACATCTCTACGGCTGCAACAGTTGAAAATATAGATTAAAAGAAAGAGAACTCACGCTTCCAGTGACTTAATGTTGTGCAAGGTTTTTGCAAAAGATTTATGTAGTGACAAAGTACTCTGTTGTTCCTTAGGACAAAATTTGAAAATATTGTGGCGCAGAATTCTTTTCTTATAGTGATCGTCATCTCTTTGTTTTTAAACATATCATCAGTTTCATAGCCCTTTAGCCACTGTTCAATTAAATTCAGTACATGTACCAGAACGTAGCCCATTTTGTTTACAGATTCATGAACAAATGTATCTCAGGCTTGTAGGCACCTTCAGGTCATAATCTATCTTATTCTGGATTATTTATTGTGGATCCGAAAAATATTTCACAGTAACGAATTGCAAATGTTGCAAATGCTCCCTTTGACACTTAAATAATGCCCATGTTGCAGATGATGGTACATGATGTTGGTACAGTCACGGGAAAAAAAACTAACCACCACCATTATTCCCCCTTTCTTCGTTCTATATTAAAACAAAAGGTCTATATTAAACACGAAATAATGTCTACTAAATGATTTTGTGTCTAAATATTTCATAAGAGGAAGTCTACATATTTATAGTAGCACTAACTTCGAAATTTCCAATGATAACGCATTTTTTGCAACAAATTTCAAAACTGCATCACAGTTTATGATCGGATACCAAATTTGATCCTTCTAGCTCTATTCGTTTCGAAATTATAAGCAAATAAACTTTAGAGTATCTAATGTTAAAGTAAAATTTTGTATATTTATTGATATCTTGAGAACTAATATAATTATTGACGTAGAGTATTTTTGTTGTAATAGTATTAAGTATTCTACATTTTCTGCACTCAAAATCTCGGTTTTAAAAAATTGGAATGCATTAAATATTTTATCAAATTTGATGCTTAAACTTTTTTGAATAGCAACACTTATAAATTTTAACGGCAATCGATACAGAAATATATTTGGTGAACTCATGTAAAATTTCATCTTTCATACTTGCATTACATTTTCTATTTTCGTCGTAAAATGATGCACTTTGGCGGTGTCGTATATTTAGAAAAATAAATATTTTTCTTCATTTGGTATTGTAATGCATATTGGTTATACTGGATAGATATACTTTCTAGATCAATGTTTTCATCCGAATTTTGTGTTTAAAAAATCACTATTTGACCATTTTCCTTTCTGCAGAAGTGCAGAAATGTAAGAACAAAAATTTTAAAAAATGTTTTGTTTTTTTCCAATGCACTGCATTTGGTCAAGAATTAATAGGTAATTTATATAGTTTACTTGCGTAAAACATATTCTACATTAAGCTCGTAAGAGTTCATTTGAAACAACTAAATTTAATTAAATAGATACTATCATTAGTGTAAAATTTATTTTAATACCTTAAATTGTGCTATAAAAATTATCGTTACACTTGATGAAATCCTTTAAATTGCTGTTCTCAAATGTTCACGTTATTAATATACATTTAATATACAGGTGAAAAATAAACTTGTTAGCATGGACATCCAAGAACAGTCATCCGCTTCTTTTCCCTACCCTATAAGCATAAAATGCTCTACAATATTCATGCGATATCTTGACGATGTTGTAAGGCATTCAGAATATCGTCGCGATATCGTAAAATATCTTGTGCTAATAGGGAATAAGCTTTTTTTCCCTCGAAAACCTTTCTCTTAAAAGTTAAGAAGAGGGATTGAAACCTATTGATTAACTTTCTGACTCCCAAGCCGGCTGTAACCGGCCATGGAGCTTCTATACTAGTGGGGCGGATTTCGGTCGGTTACTGTTCCGAAAGCGGGGAGAAGGCAGTTGGGGGAGTGATCATTAAGGGACCCCTTGGGGTAGAGATAAGAGAAGAAAGGTCTTCCATTCACATCTTCAACCACCTGTAGTGAGGAGAAAAGGGGAAGCGGGGTGGACGAATCTATTTCACCTATCCATCAGTAAACAAACCTCCGTATACAACTGTGCTCAGATTTTGAGAACCCTCAGTGGTCAGAGGGTTAAATCTCTAACTTTGGAATTTAAAGACTATCGGACTCG
>BGPR01001548.1:175374-218438 GCA_013235015.1 Araneus ventricosus
CACATATTAGACGCATTATATGGGATTCTACTGTACAGTAGAACCACATATTAGACGCATTATATGGGATTCTACTGTACAGTAGAATCACATAATAGACGCATTATATGAGATTCTACTGTACAGTAGAATCTCGGGAATCCGAAATCTTTTTTTAATTATCTGAAAAATTTTACTAAAAAATGAAGGAAAAATAACAATTACAAATCAGAAACAATGCTAATGTTTATTCCTAACTTAAAAAAAGTATTCAAATGGTTTTCAAGAATAAATAAAGCGTCTTAAGTAGTAGAAAAAAATTCAGATATCTTCTTTTTACCCTCAACTAGTTAGCTACTTGTGAATCGCTGCGTGATCTTTTAGTACGCCTTCACAGAGCACCCAGAGTCAATACTCTACTGCTTTTGGTACATCAAGAATATTTTACCGAATTTCCCGGATGATCCGAATTCCCTGAAATCCGAACGAAGGTCAGCCAAAATTAGCTCGGATTCCCGGGGTTCTACTGTATTTCAAATCTAAAATAATCGCGATATAGCTTCAAATCATTATCCAATAATAATCCAACTTCAAGTAGATAAAATGCCCACCAAATAATGTATCAAAGTAATTTAAGCAAAGGTATATAATGGTCACAGCATAGAGGGATCTATACAGAGAGGTCATCTATCATCAATTCGTAAAATAATTTTGTTATGATTTCAAGAGAAAAACTAACAGCTAAAATTACTTTTTCTTATCTACTCTAAAGTTCATTTTAAAAAAATATCAATTGTTTATTTACTATTTTTTTTAATATTGTCTGAAACACAGAAGTTGTATTTTCTAGTATTTACATTTAGAAAGAATAATCAGGATAAAGATTTATTAATTCATATGTATCAACTGAAAATATTTTCAATGGAATTCGGAATCAACTAGAAAAAATTTCTTCTAACCGTACAATGTACTATTTTTATTTTTAACACAAATTTTGAATACATAAAAATGATTGTAAAGAATGCAAGAAAAGTAATTAAAACTTAATTTTGATATTTTGTATTAAATTTAATTTATCAAGAGGCATGAATTGTTCAATTAAAACTTCCCCATGAAAACAACTTCCCTTCTCTTAGCCAAATATGTTGTATGTAAATGACTTTAATTATCAATGGTTAAATTATAAAAAATTAATTGAAGAAACTACAAAAATGTTAGTGATAAATATTGCACTGTGTAAAAGTATCATTAGACAAAAAGAACGGAGAATAATCCATGCTTGTACTTCATATAAATTCTATCCACAGCTAATTTATACTTTTTTCATGTGAAGAAGTGTCCCGCATTAAGAAAGTTAGATGTCATTAGAAACAAACTAACTTAATTAAATTCCAGCTACCTATAGGGCAAAATTGATTTTATCTCAAATTTTGCCTTTAGACCTTATTGCTACTTTTGATGAAATGCCTTAAAATGCTGTTTTCAAAATTTCGCCATATAAATGCCCATTTAACATATAGGGATATAAAAATTTTTTATTGATCTTCAAATACATTTATTCGCTTCTTTTACTTTCCCAATAAAGCTTTTTCACTCGAAGAATTTTCTGATAAAAGTCAAGGGAAAAATTAAAACGTATTGGTTAAATCACAAGCCTTGATGTACTTCGAAATTTAAAGTTTACAGGTTTCATTATGCGCTATTTCAAATGTTCAGAAGATTCACATATTCCAATATATTTGGTGCTCAGCACAGCTAAATATGACTTATGTATGATTAAACCACAAAAAGACCCATCTACACAACCCGTATAATAACTCGAGATTTCCTACAACACATAACGCGTCACATATTAATTGCTTTATATGGAATTTTGCTGCATTACAAAGCAAAGATAATCTTAATATAACATCAATTCATAACATAATGCAAAAATAACTATGAAAGATTATTACTATGGAAAAAAATTGAAACTAACTTTATGGTTTTCTCTTTTTTCTTTCAGAATTTCATTAATTCCGGTTCATAGAGAAGACTTGCTGCAATCGGAAGAAATTAAAAAGAAAGCTGATTTTGTCAGGATAATTCTTTTATCCTTCTCAGAAATTAACCATGAAGCATATTTGCATTGTCATCACCATTGTTCTTTGTGTTACGTTTGAAGTGAAATGTCAAGACTTATCGCAAGTGTTAGGAAATGTGGTTCAAAATTCAGAAAATATGACTGTTTTAGAAAAATGGCAAAGCATCGAGAAAAGCCTCAAGAAACTTTCTGGTGCTGTAATAAAAATGGCTATGCCACACGTATTAAAAGCTTCCGAAAGTATGAATATTTCGTCACCATGTATGCAGGAGGCTATGAAAGTCTTACTAGGTATAAAGAACATTAAATCGTGGGCCTTCAGATGTAAGTAAACCTAACATTTTTACATTCATTTGTTGATTTTATGTATCTATAATTTGTTCTTCTTTAACCCTTTGCTCTCCAAAATCTAATTAAATTTTAGATTAAATTCCTTAAAAGACTACGCAACTACTTTCATTAGCAATTAAAACAAGTATGAACAATCTCGGGAAAATCCTGTCTAAATCATTTAAATAAAAAATGTATCGCATGCATTTTGAGGGTAAAGTGCGCATGCAATTCAATGTCTCCTTAAGCAGGCCATTTACATCGCTTCCAAAATGGAATTTTTGGAACACAGGAAAGAAAAAGCAATCGCCAGTTTTAAAAACCTATGGAAATTGGTCTAGCAGAACGGCAATGCTGGAATTCAAACGAACTCAAAATCTAACACTCAGGGCCGGCTGGAACAAAAGCGGGGCCTGGTGCAAAGTTGATTTGCGGGGCCTTGAAAATAATTTCGTGAAACAAAATAATTTATTGCACTTTGTTATTTATTACATCGCACAAATTGGCATATTGAGGACATAAGGAATACGTGAAAATGATAAATAATTAAATTATGTGATTTATGAACAATTTTGAAAGTGGTTAAAATGTTAATTTATAAAAATAATTCAAAATAATAAAAAAATTATTATTTTGAATCTTGAGAAAGATTTTTCTGCAGATACGAAGGGTCATTGATAAGGTCAATAGATTTTTCAGAGCAGTCACACAATTTGAATACAGTTCAGATAAATTAATTTACAAATAAATATTATAATGTGCCCCTTTTATGTAAACTTAACCACAAATTTTAATTTCTTTAAATAAATTAATGAAATTCATTTTGTCTTGCAAAGTCGAACGTTTTCAGACTGTTAGTGAATATAATCCTAATTACATAAAAATTCCTATGATGTCCCATATTCGTGATAAATTACAATCTCTTCATAAAAATGTCACTACAGATTATCACTAGAAAATATTGAACTTGGAAATATTATTTGACAGATGAAATAGCTGATGAATTCCTTAAATTAAAAACTGTTCATTTTTTTCTCACCAAGTTCTTTTATTTTAATCCAGGTGTTACTTTTAACTAACTCTTCCACTATTTCCTTTGCAATTTTTAAAAGAACATATGAATCCTAATGCACGATACTATTCCAAAAACTTTTAAAAAGGACTTTACATATGAATTTGTGTACGGATATCTATATTAGAATTTTGAAATATCTGGCTCGCAATATTTACTTCATTTAGTATGACATACAAAATAACTAAAGTTAATAAAAGTTCAAATAAAGTTTATTTTCGTTTAATTGGATTTATGATTTCTTTTCCATGTCAATAATGTATTCATAAAGAAATTTCGAAGCTATAGAAAATTGTGATATTTGAATGTGATCTCACAGATTTCACACGTTTAAAACGACATTCCCACGTCGTTTCTGACAGTGGTTTTGGAGTAAGATATATGAGAGGCTTTTTTAATATATCCCAGCACATCATAGAACTTTCAAAAATATTGTATGTGCTTTCATAAGTCACAAAAAATGAATATACAGAGAAGAAGGTTTTGAAATGTCTCCAAGAGCAAAATTCAAATTAGGACTTCTGCAGTATTTATAGTGTGGTTTGGAATTCTTTTCAAGATAAAGGCTTTTGTAAACCTTTATGTAAAACCTCTCATAGTAGATCCGTTATAATTACAAATACCATAATTTTTTTAGTTTAAATCCGAACATATAGTATAAAATTCTAAAAGCTGTCTGCCAACGACCCCCTTTCATAACATTAGCACAAAGTTTGTGGAAGTGAAAAAAATTAAGACGTCAGAATGCAAAGAATATACAATTTTTATTATTGTTTGGTACTTCAAAATTATAATAATGAAGAACAGAATTAAAACAAAACTGTTAAAATTTTAATTTTCGGTTTGAACTGGTGCAGGTCCACTTTTTCATTAACAATGGATGTAAACAATGAATTTTCTTTCATTGCTTGAATGACGTTGGCTTTTGTAAACACGTTCTCTATTACAACCAAATTTTCCTCTCGCCGCATTCACTGGCATAAATCCAGACATTTTGAGGATACGGACATTAGTCCGGACGTGAGCTTGAAATCCGGAGGTATGGTAATCCTAGTTATAGTACCACTGTCTATACAGTTCCCCAAATATAATTCCTCTTTTTACTATGGGCTTTCAATTTTGAATGGCAATCCTTTTCCTGTCGAGTCTTTTACCGTTTAAAAACAAATAAATCGTTCTTGTATACACACAACACTTTCAGAGTCAACTACATTAACATATTATGTGTGTCCGGAAAGTAAGTACCGTTTTGGAAAAACTCACATAAAAAATGTTTTTTCAAAGCAAAATTTATTTTTACATGAAAGAGCATTTCGGAAACTATTTTTCTACATAGTTACCATTGTTCAGACATTTGTCATAGCGGGAAACCAACTCGTCTATGCCCTCTTCAAAGAAAGATGCCGCCAGCGAAGACAGTCACTGCTGAACACCGTTTTTTGCGTCGTCATCGTTGCCAAAGCGCCTCCCTCCGAAATCACGCTTCAAGTTCAAGAACAAGTGGTAGTCTGAAGGTGCGAGGTCGGGGCTGTACGGCGTGTGATCTAACTGCTCCCAACCGAACTGTTGAATAAGGTTTTGAGTGACAGCAGCAGAATGGGGACGTGCGTTGTCATGAAGCAACACAATGCCTTGACTGAGCATTCCTCGCCTTTTGTTTTCAATTGCACTCCACAGTTTTCGCAATGTTTCACAGTACCGCACAGCATTGATGGTTTTACCTCTGGGATGGGACTCAACAAGCAGAATGCCCTGTCTGTCCCAGAACACAATGAACAATTTTGTGTGCTGACAACGTTGTTTTGATTTTTTTTGTGCGGACCGTGAGTGCCTCCACTCCATCGACTGTTGTTTTGATTCTGGATTGACATGACAAATCCAAGTTTCATCACCGGTCCTAATCTTGTTTAGGAATTCATTGCCCTCTTCACTGCATCGGGTAAGAAATATCAAAGTACTGCCTAGTCACTTCTTTTTGTGGATATCCGTAAGCATTTTCGGAACCCAGCGGGAACACAATTTGCGATAATTTAAGTGATTTGTGACAATCTCATGCGAAACAGTTTTTGAAATTTGTGAAAACTCATCACAAAGCATTCTTATTGTAAACCGTCTGTTTTTATGAATTTTCTCATTCACTTTTGCAACCAAACCATCATTGACAATAGAAAGTCACCCACTCCGTGTTTCGTCATGAACATTGGTGCGTCCATCATAGAATTGTTGAACCCACTTTCTAACCATTCCATCTGTCATTACATTTTCACCATAAATATCTACAAGTTGACGATGAATTTCAGCTGGCTTAACATTCTTTGCGTTCAAAAACCGTATTACAGAAAGCACTTCACAGTCGGCGGGATTGACAATCGTCTTAAACACGCCCACTAACACATGTAAACACAACACAATCCGGCTGTGATGCCGTCAGTGGACAGACAATCAACCAGAGACACGTGTGCACGTGTGTACTCACTTTCCGGACACGCTATCTTAAAATATCAGATAACTGTTCTTGATGGCTCTGGAGTGCAATCTAATAAAATTGTGAAATATTTACCATTTTTATTTCAATATATTATTTAGTTTCTAACTTTTTTTATCCAAAGCAGAGATCAGTTCGTCTTGTATTCTATGAGATAAATAGGAACGCGATGCTGATTTTACACAACGATCCAAATATTGTTTCATGATTGGGTGAAATTTTTCATGTAATTCTATGAGATATAAGAAATTGCCGTTGAGTGGTTTATATAAAGCATCGCTACTCCCCTTGAATGCCAAATTATGCTCTGATATATATAAAATCAAAGCCAGTATTCGTTCATAAACACACTTTACACAGTGTGTTTCGGGTTTAGTTATTTTTCATGTTCTCTGTCATAGTGTTTCACAGTATGAAATTCTTTTTTAAATTGTAACAATTTATATATATAGCTTGTAAATTATCTTTCATGACTTTGTAATCGCGAACATGAATGAAACTCAATCATTAAGTTAAACACAAAGAAGTGGTATTTGAGAGTGGCAAAGGAGAGTAACCAACCCATCTTCGTTCTTGATGGTCCTCATTCTTTAATTTTCTTAAATAATTTCCGAAAAACTTCTGCTATTTTTATCAATCTGAAAAAAGTGCATTATGTCACACGATTTTGCATGATAGCAGTTCTAAATTTATCATTTATAATTTCAGGCCGATTATTAGGATCATTGATATCGACATTTCGTTTTCAACTCTTTGTTGATCCTGATGAAGCTGCCATCCTTTGACTAATTCATCTTATTCGTTACTCGACGCTGAAAAAAAAATCCAACGTCTATAGGTTTTCCTCTGCTACATAAATATGTTTCCTTTTTCACTTTTCTTATAATGGTTTTCCTCTTCATTAAGACGAAAGCTGTCTTTGTAATGATTAGGATTGTTTTCGCAGATATCATACGGCGTAGAGAGATTTTGATTTTTCAATAACTGTTAACTATATGTTTCGATAGTTTGTTGGACATTTTCGGTTTTTAAAAATTTTGCAAGGGGATATATTTCATCCCCCCGAAATTTTTTTCCGAATTTTTTTCGAAATTTGAAAATTTGATCAATCATAATCCTCCCGTTTTCACAGATTTTCTTTCTTTTTCTATTTTTTCTTAAATTTATCATATCCACACTTTTATTTTCTTTCGGCATCTCTGTCTTTAGTCATATGCCGAAATTGTACAAAAATAATATAAAAAAATTAAGATCAAATTTTAGTAGTATGATTACAACAAGCAACAATGAAATATATTTTTAGAATTTTTCAGTAATATAATATATTAAACATTTGTCTTAGCTTTAAATACGAATTTTTTATTTATTTCCCCACCAAACGTACGATCTACTATCATACGTTACAATACAAGCATAAAGAAACATTGTTTTTACTTTTCTTACTCTGGTTTGGCTCTGTAGTGAGATTCAAAGCCCGCAACCTTGCCTTTGATTGGTCGACGTGAAATGTGCACATATCGCGTGATTATATTCAGATGTATGTATATTCGGATTAAAATGAAAAAAAATTTAAGGCATTTTTAATTTGCAAACTCAGTCAGCTGCGCGGGGCCTTTGGAAAACACGGGGCCTAGTGCGGTCGCATAGTTCGCACCGCCCCACAATGGAGTATTTGTACCAAAATCCTGGCCAAAAGTCCAAAATTTGAAATGTACTCAACAATTGTAAAAATGATATTTTATAATAGCTGACTAATTGGTGCGTCTATCGACGTTCATTTCAGGAACATAAGTCATATCCTTTAGCTCCTAGCCTCAGTTGAAAAACATATTTCTTCATTAGTGAACGTAGTTTTGATCACATTTCAACTTTACTGTAACGTTTAAGTATATTTATTTTGTGGCTATATAAACTGATGGTTTAACTAAATAATTTTTACATGTCAAATAAAGGTAAGACCTTTGTTTAAAATTATATATTCATTCGAATATATTTATTTTTCACATAATAAAAAATTTCAAAAGTTAAAAAAAGTTAATTTTTATGCCTTTTTAGCTCTAATTTATACATTGTGAAAGCTTTTTAAAGGCGTGTCGGGCTTTTCCGGGCCTATTTTAAAGTATAGACATAATATTTATAATACTGAGGACCAATTTCAAAGATAAAATCTTGCGCATATTTGCGCCATTTTTTTATATAATTTTTTTTATAAAATACCTTTTTTTATTTTCATGACTTTATTATGAAATTTTTTGACATAAAGTGAGTTTACTACTTCTTAGAGTCCATCTCCGATGTTGGCGGGTTGTAACCCTGTAATGGGGAAGTTGCCAGTGTTAATTGTCGTGGAGGCCTGTCCTGCAGTGCACTCCGCATGCCTAACCTGATCGGTGTTTCCGTTTATGATTACCGTACTGTTAGATTACTAGACCAAAATACATGCACTTTAAACATGAAATATCAGATATTATAAACGAATAAATTCAGTACATTACAGAAGTACCAACTGAAAGTAGAGCGTGAAAGATTAAATACTCTGTGCTACTGACAATGGGTGATGGAAGAGCCTGCAATACTGCAACAGGGACAATTAGGTGCAACATCTGTGGACTTTCATCATAAGACTTTAATAAATTACATAAGAGATTTCTAGAAAACCAAGTTACTTAGAAATTTTGTCTGTCAACTTTACATACACGCATACAATTCTTTAAGTCAGAACTTCACTTATCATACAGAATGCCAAAGCATAAGTGACAGGCGAGAACAAAGAAGAGAAAAGAATTGTAGGAGGCATAAAAAAGAACATCTTAAGAAAGTTCAAAGGGGAACTGGGACTGCTTCTTTACAATCCAAAGCAATGCTTTCGAACATCAAATGATGAGATTTTTTCAGACCTAGAATTCTTTTTAGATTGCTTCACGAATCACTGTAGCAAATGTAGAATTGATTAAAAGGTTGATAGTGATACTGAAAGCTATAATAAATGGATATCACATTGATGTAAAAAGTTCTAAGTATATGCTGATGAAACAAGATCTGCATGGACCTATGACTCCAACAATGTACAAAGTTTTAATACTTAGGGTCACTGTAATTCAGCAAGTGGAGAAATACATATTAGCCAGCTGTCACAAGAAGCTACCAAGGCCAGAAACAAATACTTTAGGTTGTACAGTTCGAATTACTAAAGAAATTACAATATAGAAGTTTTCAACATAGATGTTCTGAATATGTTTCTTTTAAGCAGTAATATGGGTTTGACAAAGACCAAGCGAGATACTTTGTATTAGCGAGACACTACAACATCTTAAAGAAACGTCTGAGGGCGGTCCTTATAATAAACATCAAAATGAGAATGATGAAAACGAAGAACACAGCTCTAAGGAATAACATTAAAACCATTATTTTTTCCTATGAACTGGAAAACATGCATATATATATATATTGTAATGCCTCAAATTTGTAAAATTCTAAATGCAAATATTCATTATATAGATAAAAAATATATTTATATCAATAACTAATAATATAACATTAACCTATTTAATTAAAAATTACAAAAAAACCAAATCTATCAACATTTTCTTTCCTTCTTTTAAGCAGTAAAGAGTTAAGTAAATTTTGTATTTTATATTTATTTAAAAAAAACATTATTTTCTTTGTTTATGAGTTTATTTAAATGTATTTATTAATATAATATAAATCAAAAGTCAACAGCAATGATTTTAACTTTTAGAAGGATGAACAGTATTTTTGCCAGGATTTTGCGGCAAATACTCCACTGTGCGCCCCCTCTGGCCGGCCTTGCCAACACTTCAAGCGCAGATTACAATTTGGGGCATCGATTAGAGGGTAGCGGGGGGACTCTCCCTTCCCGCCTAGAGGAAGAGGAGAAGGGGTGGGTAGAATTCTGCGACTATGAACCTTGTCTCAAAACAAACTTTGGAGCCTCCGTGAATGACGGGCCTCATTTTTCGACTCGAATGAATGGAGAAAAACCAGTCTTGGGACAAATAGAATGAAGTGGAGTACAGGTGAATGCCCATCTTTAGGGAGCGCTCAAGGTTGAATTATTTGTTAGAAGAGATGACCGATTTTATAGTAATAAATCGACACATATTTGTATCTTTTTACAAAAATAAAGCTCATATTTTTCCAGAAAAGTCACCACAAAATTATTCCTATACTTAAAGAATAATATAATTTTTTTCTGAAAAAAATAATAAACATTGTTTGGTAAAGATAGATTTCTGAATTTATTTTTTAAAAATAGGTAGCATACTGATATATGCATTCGTATTAACATTACTTATATTAGCAATGAAAAATATTTTATGAAAATAAACTTAAAAAACGTGTAAAAAATTTAATTAGAAAAATTATGATGATTTTAAATTACTTATTTAGACTGTTTGCGAAAGCCATTATATATTTCCTCCTAACTACTGATGAATATTTTCCTCAAGATACATAAAAATTATTATAGATTTCTCAAAAATCGATGTGAATACAGAGAATATAGCAAAAATTGCTTAGATATCTTCTTATAATTGCTAACTGAGCTTTTTGCATAACTACTGATTTGTTGGAATTTTGAACATTTTCAATCCCAACAAGTGCTGAGGTCCTATGGTGTTAAGGAATATAAAGCATTATGTGTTAAAGTTCCTATGAAAAGAATTCGAATAATGATATTTTTAGTGTAGATTTAGAAACTTTGTGAGCTATTTCACATGATAGATATTTTTGTTTTACATAATACCAGGTGTTGTGCCCGGCGTTGGGCGGGATTAAAATACCATTACGTCTAAACTTTTCATCGTAAAAACTATTTTTGTATAGAAAATTATAGTATACAAAATTCTTTCATCGTCTGAAACTTTTTTACTTCAAATTTTGTTCAAAAATAATGAAGTATAAGAAAGGTTTTGACGAATGTTTTAGGACAATTAATTAAATAATTAATTTGACAATAAACCACCTAACATTGCATCTCCAAATATTTACCAATCTATTTTGATATTATGATATTTGGTATTACGATTAATTTCAGGAACATTGAAGAACATAAAATGATTGGAGAAGCATAGAAATCAAGCAAAAATAAATTTTAAAATTTAACACATATATAATTTAGATACAAATTCAAGCATGTAAAATAAAGTATTGAAAGTTGTAAGTAGTAGCTATTGGACATTATTGAGAGTTTCTTTCTAATTCTGTAATGATATTTTTTATCTTCTTAAACGTATCAGTGCCACTGTGAATATTTTCTAGAAATTGGTAAAATATCATAACGACATAATTCACTTTTTTGTCTTTTTGCTTCTCATATAACTTACTTTTACATCGACTACCAGTTCGTAACTGTTTACATTTCCGCTTTTGCAGTTATAGATTCCAGTGCGAAAGTGGTTGACGGTCTTCTTGCAGGCTCGTTGTCCTCTCTTGGAGTGTACGACGAGTGCATCAACACTGAAGTCAATAATGGCAAAGGAAATGTTCTCTTTAGAGGAAAATATTGTCTTATGGATATCAATCTACCTTTACCACCTATGGTAAAACCCTACAGGATGGACGAAATCATACCTGAGCTGAAGAATTTAACACTAAGTGACACTGTAAGTTTCGATCACTAAACTAAATAACATTTAAGATATTTTATGTTTCAAACTCTGTTCCGAAATTATATTTATTACAAGAATATATAGAGATAGTTCGAATTTTATACGGATTGTATAACCAAAATTCGTTGCAATTAATGCAACCAATTTTAAATACAGATGCTCAAAAGTACAAAGTGTACTTCTACTACAGAAAAAAGAGCTTTATGATAATGTAATCTTAAAGCAGTTCGAATATACTTAAATTATTTATGCTCTATAATTGTAAGTGATACATTTTTTAAATAAATATAACACGTAATACTTATGAATGTCTTATGTATTTTTTTATTTTCTATTTGAAATCATGAAACTTCGGTACTGTCAATGTTCCTTAACTGAAGGAGAGAGATAATAGTATATCATTTTCTTTCAGATGTGAAAAATTCTATTTAGAGACAATGAGTTTTGCTATAAGGGGGAATTGTATTTGCGAGATTCTTTTTCTCGTGTACTGATAGCATTCAATTACAACAAAATTGACGTGACGTCACCATCATATGAAAAACGTCACTGTACATGCCAACTAACTGCAAGTTCTCTTACACTGGATAGAGACGTCTCTTTTTTTTCTAATGTAAAATGCTCAATGGATACCAAAATCAAAGAAATGTAGAGCATTTGATATGTATCAGGTGAACATGATTGCATTTTTGGCCAATAACATGGAAATAATGTAAGAAATCGACATTGTGCCAACTTAAAAATCATTAATTTTTCATTAATATCAATTTAGTTGAAGTCACTGTTTCATGAAATGTTTAATCATACGTCCTGTCATGCGAGCCTATTGTTTATTCCTTCTTGATTAATTCCAAAGCAGAGGCGGCTCGTGAGCTCAGGAACGCGGAGAGCTGAAAGACAATATTTAACCAGAGAAAACATTTTTAAAAAGCTATTTTATTTTTCAGTAGGCCAAATTTTTTTAATTACAAAGCCAGATATGAAATGGCCTGCTTTTCAAACAAATTAAATAACCAGCATATGACATTTACCACTAGTTTTACTAAAAGAAAGTTAAGTAAATATTGATGCGACGATCCTGCTGACGAAAAAAAAATGAGAGCTCCACATACACACTTCCCTCTTCAACCACTTCACTCGATAACACTCTTCCAAAAATGAATATCTTCCTCAAAGGAAATCTAGCCTTCTATTAAGAGAAAGCAAAAAAATCAATCAACCAGATGTGTTTCTGTCGACGCAATACAAACCGAAACTAAAACCCATAAACAGCCAATGAGATTGCCACTTCGTGTGGAATGAGAAAAAAATGAAAATAAATTAAAAAGAGCATTATTTCCTCGTTCAGTTGGCTCCTTGCCAGCCAGAGCTGCTCGCCTGGCAGCCCATAGCCGTCCAAGTTAAATAGAGAAAGGGTTGCTTTCTCTCTCCGGATTTTCTGCTCAGTGAACGAATTTTAGGGGTGGGCAGAGTACTTTGCAGCTCAGCGGTGCTTCTCTCTTACTTGCTGATTTATTTTATGTCTTCTTTTCAATTTTTTATTACTTTTCGCATTTCCGTAAGTCATGGAAATCTGAGAGTGAAAACGTAAGCGAATAAGATTAAAAAAGAAAATACAAGTTTGAAAAAATTTCAGTGACTGCTGCAGCTCTATAGCCCTAATGGAGGAGCCGTCACTGTTCCAAAGCTTCGTTTCCTTTCACTTCATACATACGCAGTTAGAAATGTAATTTTTTAATTGTTCGATTTTACAATTACAAAGAAATTTGTGTTATTTTTCTTGTATGGTTTAATTTTGTTTAAATTAAATATATGTTTTGAAGTTTAATTTATAATCGGAAACTTATATTTCCTTCAAAATTCATGGTATATACAGTCCAACTATTGACTTAATTCTCTGCATCAAAAAAAGAAGAAAAGTACAAAAAAAGTACTTTTTGCATTTCTTTCATTTGGATGTTTTGTCCATTTGCTTTCCATAAAATAGATGTTACTTTTTCATCGCTCCACATTTATTCTCTGCTCTGGGAAAGTAAAGGAAAGATCTTCATTTTCATCCTAACGAATGTAACGATTTTATGCTTACTTTTATAGTGATATTATTATTTTTTTATATTAATGAAAGATTGAAACAGACGACTAATTATAACTTTTATTACTCATTTTATTATTTTTTAAAAAATAGTATTAGCTTCAAATAAATTCCCGTTAGATTAATTTAATTTTCAGAATTTAGTTAATGTTATAAATTTCATAATATACTAAAGGGCGATTTTATATTTGATAAAAAAAATGCAAAATCAGGCATAGACCTATAAGGGCAGATAGCATAATAATGCATTTGTTATTTTAAGGCCAGGATCAGGCCTTAAAGGAGAGCTCAACAAATTACAGAGCACACAAAAAATTATTTTGTGCTAAGGAAATTAGAAAATAAAAATTTCCTAATGCAATCTGAAGATTATTGCAATTTTCTTGTATTATTTCTGCCATTCTTAATATTTTCATACAACCTAGCATTATTGGAAACTCAACTGACCTGACTCAAATCAACTGAATGAGAACAAAACAAACAAAGCTTCAACAAAATGAGAATTTCAAGCTGGGTTTTTAAACTTAAACAATTGCAAGATCAGAATTTTACTTCTAAACACATGTTGTTTAATTTTTAATTAAGTAGAATTATAAATAAAATTTTAAAAAACTGCTCCAAGGTGCGCAGCATCACCTTCCGAGGTATATTCTTATATATTTTTTATTGCACATTTTAGAGGCGAAATGAATTAAAGCCAACAGTTGCATGAAAACTAGTCGTCAAAGGCAGCAATTATCAAATGAATATATAATTGTTAGATACTTTGTGTGTTATTTCTTTTTACTAGGAGTAGCTCTTGAATAAGATAAGAAGGAAGATATAATTTTTTTTTATTTCTAGGTGATGAGTGAAGCCGCGAAGTTTGCCACTTTCCTCTACGCTTACTCTATGAAAATAGGTGTTTGTGTTCCTTCTGGTTGCACGGTTGAAGATCTCGATCAAGTAGCTAAAATGTGTAATGTTTTATTAAGCAGTATTTATAATCTTTGTTTTTTGGTTAATATGTGCTTTAATATCAAAAACTAGTTTCGTGTTATTGGCTTTCATATGTTTGCACCGATATGAAGCATAGCAGGCCTGCGGTTATCTTGAGAATTCCTAACGAGAGTACATCCATCTCTCAAACGACAAGAACAAATCTTGCTTACTGTAGGTGTTTAATACAGTTGGATGGAAATTCAGTCACGGATGTAATAGCTTTCCCACTCTCTCTCTATATATATCAAATATAAATACTACAAAAGAGACATAATGCTGTTTGCTGTTGAGTAAAAAATGTATGCAAAGTTTCAAATCAAATAATAAATGCAGAAAGACAATAAATAGATGAAAAATTAAATAAATGTATTCTTTTGATATAAATTCTTGATCGCTTTTAAATGCGAAGCTTACTCTTGAATCAACGACGTATCGAAAAGTAGTTCTATTATTCAGCTATTCTATTAAATTAAATTTCTTTTAAATTAAAATTAAAGTTCTATTAAATTAAAATTAAAGTTCTATTAAATTAAAATTAAAGTTCTAATAAATTAAAATTAAAGTTTATTAAATTAAATTAAAGTTCTATTAAATTAAAATTAAAGTTCTATTAAATTAAGATTAAAGTTCTATTAAATTAAAATTAAAGTTCTATTAAATTTCAGCTTTAGACAGAAATATTGAAATATAAACAATAATATAAACTATAATCTACCATATATTACAAAAAGCAGATAGGTACAACTTTTATATCTGTTCCAGAAATGTCTCTTTCTCACTCATTATAAAAAAAATGAATAAACAATAAATATTACCATTATCTAGTTAAATTGTTAGGGGAGAAATAAAAGATTCAAACCTCCCTATATTGTTTATTTCATGTTCGTACACGATTCTAATCAATCGCCGGCAGCTGGAAGATTATTTACATTTATACTTTGGCTGGTATATTTTATGTGTTTTGATGTTAAATAAAAAACTTCAAGTCATATTTTCATATTTCTATGAGGAGATTTGTAAATGAAAGGAACTCTTGAACATCTCTCCATTATCGGTATATTCCTGATTATGACAGTTGGGAATATTTATTATATATTTACGAGTAAACCTCAGTTCGATCTTTTATTAAAATGCAAATATTTTATTATTACGAAAAATCTAATGTTTGATTGATTCGTAAAGTTCTTTGATTGTGATGCTGTGTAATTTGTCATTAAAACAACTTTAATGTATATTGAGTAATAGCAAATTTAAAATAATATGTAATATTACATAATGATTTTGATGGAATTATTTTAATTATTTCAGTGGGGGACTATCTCATGTTAGAAATCAAAACATCTAGATGCGAAGTGAAAGAAGAGATACACTTTTCCAATACAAAAATTTGTGTTATGTAAGTAGATTAAAAATTAATGAACAAATTATTTATGATCTCTTTAACTTATGAAATCTATGTCTTTTTTTATATTAATTCTATGAGCAAGAGACTCATGATGAAAAATAAACGTTTCAGAACTTTCAAAAGCTGCAAATAGTCATCAGAAAACTACGGAATTATTAATATATTTTAATGGTGAAATCGGAAAGACACTTAGCCCGTCCCCAAAAATTAGAGGATTGCGGTGGCCTAGTGGTAAGGCTTCGGGGCCGAAGAGTTCCAGTTTCGAAACCCGATTCCACTGAAGATCCACCTGTTGCACGTTAAGTCATACGTAGGGGGTCAATCGTTCTCTCGTTGGTGTGGCACGGAAGTTTGGTGAGGGGCTGTCTGCTCAGGTGTTGTCCTCGTCATCTGATCGCGGTTCAAGATTACGAGGTCCATCCCGAAATATCCCTCGGGTTGCTTTAGAATGGGAGCTTAATATAACTACACTAAGCAAAAAAATTAGTTGAAATATTAATCTAAGGTAGCATTTAATAATAAAACTTTTGCATACATGCAAATTTTAGCAATCAGTTGAAGAATTTCTTTGAAAATTAAATTTAACTCGTGACGTCGATATTATAAAATATTGACTGATGAGACGAGGTGCATTTTGATCTGAACGTTTCGCTGATGTATCTGTTGTGATGAAATTCTTCGTTAGATTCTGCAATTTTTGATGCATAATCTGAAGGTTAAAGTATGGCATGAATTTATTCATTTATGCTTGATCCTTATTTCTAAGGAATTGACACTGATAGGTCTGGTGGCATGTTTTGTAACTGGTTTCCATCGTTGTCAGAGAATATCATTGTCACGTCCCCATCCATGTCATCCGCATATTTACGGATCCTATTATAGTTTGGATTGAGGTGGCTTCTCACTGGCTCTCCGCGTCACGTGACTTCGCTTGCTTCTGATATCATAGGAGCGCGGTTAGTTCGGAGTTCGACTTCTGTCTTAGCTATTGTATAATGGAGAAAACAAAATTATCTTTTAATTACGATTATTTGGATATTTCTAAAGGAATGATGAATTCAAGATGAAGATAGCTTTGGGTTCTCCATGATACAATAGCTAAGACAAAAATCGAAATCCAATCTAAGCGCGCTCCTATGACATCATTCAGAAGCAAGCGAAGTCATGTGACGCTGAGAGCCAGTGAAAAGCCACCTCAATCCAAACCATAGTAGGATCCGTAAGTATGCGTCTCATCCTAGCAATTCATTTCTTTGACAGAACAACTTTTATGCGGGATGGAGCTCCTTCACACGTCACTATTTGCTTTGAGGAACTGCTCTAGTAACATTTTTGAGAAGAAAAAATATTCAGTTAATCGCTTTCATTATGCCGATCCCATAATTTTATCCTTGCGATCTTGGACGCTTAGTATGTCGTAAGAGCTGGCCAACCATTCCAACTCAAATAGTTTGGCGTAACTCAATAATAGGAAGACGCATCATGGATTCAACACTACATGAAATTCCTTTCGCTCCACTGTTGAACAAGCAATTTTTAGATTTCAAAGTGTATTTGACAATATTGTGACCAACTCATAACAGAAAATTTCTTAATAAATCTTCACTTCTGTAAAACAATTATATAAATCATGAGAGACTCATCACCACACCGCAGACAAGAATCATGCAAATCGGAGTTTAAACCTTCAACTTCCACTCAATTTCATCCACTAATTCTATAAATCATCAAGTACTTCGATATATTTACTCGTTATTACGCTGAATCTCATTCGCGCAAAATGCGAACTTAACATTTGCTGCCTTAACCATTTTGAAAATGCTCAACAACCTACATCAAAATATCTACTCTAGGCGGTTCGACTAGACGCAACAAACTTTATGTGAGATTTTATTTGAACTCATAATTCGTAACTACTAAAAACTGACAATTTATTTTAACACCAAAATGGCAAATACAACATACTGACAAAATAGAAAAAATGTATTCGATTTTCAAACAGAAAAAATAAATAAATAAACTAAGCAAGACAAACCACAGATTGCCTTGCTTAGTTTTGAATAAAATTATGTTTTCTTTTAGAATAAAACTTAAAAAGATAAATTTTTGCTTTTATTGGTATGCATAAATCTAATTAAATATCATTTGCGTTATCAGAATTCACAAAAGTAGCAATTATGAACAAGTTTTCTGGTTTGTTTATTTTGGGCTCACAGACTGTTTTTCGGTAACCCTCCGATTTAAGCTTTCGCCAAAGCCATTTGGATACTTTATCAAGTGTAGAACTCTGTGTCCGTTGAGTTCGTGTAATCCTTTTTATTTAAATCGGTTAAAAAAAGCTCTTAAAACGGTTAAACTCCAAATGGAACGATTGCAATCAGCTAAAACGTTTTGTTAAAAATTTTAAACTCCAGTGATTATCTAATTGTATGGTTAAAAATTTAGCCGCCAAACAAGCCAGAGAAGTCGTCAAAAAGAGCGACAATGAACGATTATGGCAACCTTTCCAGAAAATGAAGCTCTTATTTTAAGTATATATTGAGAGCTACAGCAATAGGGACATGAAATTTAATATTTTCAAAGTATCCTTAAGTCATAACATTAGAAACTTCTTCTTTAAACGTGAATTAACATCTTCAAACAGGGTGTTGAAATTTTGAAATTCCATTGACATAGCATTAACAACGGGAGTTGATGGTTATGGTGGAAATCTAACTTTAACGCAAATAAACAAATCTTGTCATACAATAAGAAATTCAGAAAAAATATTTAATAAGTTATTCAAAATACATTTAAAAAGAGTTAAATTGACTACTTGAATTTTATAACTGACAGAGACTTCGAATAAATCATACAATTAATTATCTTAATTATTCGCACAAAATCAAAATTAAATATTCTAGTTAATTGATATTTACAGATTACAATTAAATATTCGGAAGCGCCATCTATTAAAGTAATCAGAATAAATGTGATCAGGTAAGATTTAATAATATCCATTAAGATATATTTGATTTGTAACTATTTTTATTTATTCAGGTAACGATGATTATGAATTTTAAGCCTGTTTTTCTTCGTGTGATTTCTGCAAAATTCTAATCGTCTAACATAATATCAGTTAAAACCAGAAAGAATGTGCTGATTCTTAGAAATATCTATTTAGAATTGCTTATTTCGATACTAAGACGTCACTTGAAACCAATTTCAATTCAAAAAATGAAATAGGCCCTTATCGTTTATTAAATATAATGAAAGGTTTTTGTAAAATTCTACACGGTCGCAGTAATCTTTAATGAAATAATGAGAGTACATATCAGAAATTAAGTGAAAAACACAATGCATACTAAGGAAAATCAATAAAACAAAAATATGCAAAGCTAGCTGGCAAAGTGCTTTTTGTTATCTAAGTACATGCAGCGAATGCTGCGTTGTTATAACAGTGCATGATTTTTTTCCCGAAAAACTACTATGAGTATTCTCGATAAGTTGTGTTAACGAATAAACAGCTTTACCTAACTCTATAGAACTCATTTTTTCATATATTTCTTAACTAAACCAGAAATTGTTCTTAGTCTATAATTTATAAAAAATAATATTGTCATGTTCCATAATTTATAATAAAATAATATACTATAAAAATAATATTTCAATTTATCCACTGTTTTGGTTCGAACTAATGAATCTTTACATGATGTCAATTCCCACTTACACAAATAATTATACCAATTTTAAATTAAAATAATTATTCTTTCTTAAGATATTAAATGCTGTCGTATTGTTTTTCCATTTCAGGTTCGTTTATTGTTTCTTTGGATTTTTGATGCTCGTTGGATCATTAATTGATATGTATTCTTACTACAGGGGTGTTGTTTCTAAATGTAAGTGATTATTTTTCTTCGTTGCGATATAGAATAGATATATTGCGGAAAGGATTTTAAATTACTCATAGAAAGGAATTTTAGAGAAAAAACATGCCGATACATTTTTAAGAAGAGTTTTTGACGCTAGATGTACAAATTTGATTTTGAGAAAAATAAAGAGATTTCTCATCTCATGCCAGTTTTTATTTGAATTATTTATGTTTAATAACATTCAGAATTGTATTCAAATAATTGATTGTTAAAAATGATGAAACTTTATTAATGTAATTTTGTTATATAAGCAGGGAATCATGAAAGAAATGATGCACCAAATTCATTTAGAATTATGGTACAATATTATTTCATCATGTTTGTTCAAGGTTTTATTCAAAATATTACATAAATATAATTCAGATAAAGAAATGCCATAATCAAATTTTACTCCAATTCTATTTTACAAATTTTACTTCAATTTTATTTTATAAATTTTACTTCAATTCTATTTAACCACCATACAGGATAAAGCAACAGTCACTGACGATATCGAATGCTTAAAAAAGTGTTTGAAAATGCTTAACTCTTTGGGACTATAATATTTATATCTCAAAAATTGGAAAAAATTTTCAAAGTTGACATCCAAAAAGGTGTTCAAATTATTCCAAGCAAATCTAACACTTCATATCATATTAACAGTATTTTTTTAAAATCCCAAGCACGTTTTACAAAAATTTCATCTCAAATAAACCCGATGTAGATTTGTTTATAACGTTTCGTACTTAAATTCACCTCTAATTAAACTTCTAATTTTATTTAGGTACTTCAGCTAAATTTTTCTTATGTTTCTCATTCATATCTAACTTCAAAAGATTGGTCAACACCGAGACAGTTGAGAAAAAACGAGACACCTTAAGCTGCTTGCATGGTATTCGATTCTTGACTATGTCATGGATTATTCTTGGACACACTTATTTTCTTGCAAATTTCCAAGCATTACGTAAGTAAACCTTCCTTCCCTTTTCAGGTGTAGATTTTGATTTCCGAACTAACGATAAGGGCATATGAATCGTGATATTGTAATTGATATAATTTTCGTTGCTCCGTTTTGCTCGATCTTTGGACCTCGGTTATCAACAGTGGCTTAAAAACGTAAATGGTTACCGTGACCTGGGATTATTTTTTCACCCTCTCATTATATTTACACTTAAAAAGTGATAAAAACGCAATAACGTTTTGTTGTCTTAAGATTACATCCGGGGCATCAACCCGGGCATCTTTGTCTCCCCTTAGTTATGCCACTGCTTGATTCCATATATGAACGAAAAACTGAACAGGACCCTAATTGATCAGGCTACTAAAAGAACAAGTTAGAAACATGAAGTGTCGGTGTAATTGATCTAATTAAAGCCAGTCACTTCACTGAAAACAGTTTATTGGATGATTACGGGCGATTATTTTTGTTAAACAGATGTAGAGTTGGGTTGATACCATGTTTTGCTGTATCAGGTACAAGTTGATACTGATGCGCTCTTGTACGTGATACTTTTACTTGATACTTTTGTATCTGATACATCCGATAACCGATACCTTCCTGTCGGTACGGAACTGGGTAGTCGGTAATCAGGTATTGATACGACATTTCTTCCTTGGCGATGCTAGCATGTGTTATGTGTGTGTTTAAACTACATATATATTATTTCTTATCATTACCTGGAATAAAATTATTTCAAACGCATTTTTTTTATCTTTTCTTTCAATGTTAATTACGTATATAAGATTGATGGGATTTTCTATGATTAAATAAATATATTTTTCTTTAAGCATTTCTTTATTCGAAACAAATAAGCATTGGAGTAGAATAAATTGAACTTAAAAATGAAATGCTGAGCATGAATAGAATTTTTAGAATATAACGATTTAAAAAATATAATTATACAGAAAATATTTATATTTTAAAATATAAATATACGAAGAAATACTTAAAAACAAAATGAAATTGAAACTGTTGCTATCAATCTTTTAAATTTTAGAAAAGTCTTTACTTTTGAAAAATGCTTTAAGAAATAATGTACAAAATTAAAATTAGCAACTAAAGCTAAAGGTAATGATCAATTTTTAAGAGAAGGAGATAATAGTTTCAAAAACTAAACTTCTATTAATATATAGAGTTTAATATGAACAACTTAGACAAAAAAAACATGAAATTTCTCTTTAGTTGAAAAAAGAGGGAAGTAGGTATATTAACAAAAGTATAATATTAAGAACGTACAAGGTACAACAACAAAAGAATTAAAGAGAGAGATAATAATAACTCAATAATTATAGTTTTAAGAAACTAATTTTTTTACTTTGTCAGAAGATAATCCTCTTTTTTGTGATTTAAGATCAGTACCACTATCGAAAAAATGAGTTGTCATGGAACGGATGTCACAATCATGCAAAAATGTTTTCTTACTAATTTTTAATACAGAAAATTGTACCTCTCTTCTCGCCACTATTTTAATCGTTCTTTAATAAAGAAGCACCTACCTACTTCGGGAATCATTCTCTACCGAGATGTTCCTACACACGTGTATGATGCTGAAATCCTATCGTATCTTTTTCACCAACTTAATGCATTGCATATCAATCCTACACATACTAATCCCAGCTCGCGAATCGCGACTTCTGATACACTTAACTATTTATTTCTCTCCTTTCCACCCCCTCTCATCATGACTTCAATACTAAGGCCGCATGCACTTCATCATCATACCTCTACCAAGAACACGAAGCTTCCCCAACCCGGAACTTAATCAATTTGATATTTTGTATCATGTTGATATTTCGTATCAGCCCACCGAAAAGGAACGCGATGGAAGCTATTACTTATCGTTATCATTCGAGTCTGAACTGATACCTAGTACCTGATACTTTTCGTCTGTATCATTTATTTTTATCTGATACTCTTGCTTACCTGATACAAAGTATCAAGTTGATACAGTATCACCCAACCCTATATAGATGAGCTGAATTTCAGGTTTAACCATGTTCATAGAGGTTGATGGAGAAGTAAAGTATTGCTACAAGTCACCTCCGGATGACGCTTCTGATTACAAAGATATAGCCTGGCCACCTACTCGCCATCGGTCGGTCGTTGCTTCTTGCTGAGGATCTCTTAAACAATATCCAGTCCCTTTAGGCTTTTCTCGTTGACCGTCTCCTTCCTCAAGAGCCTGTATCAATCTGCCCTTACCATCAGCGGCTTCTCGTGGCTTCGCTCTGCACGCCATCTGGTGGTGACTTGAAAGATCAATTCCCGCATTGATTAATGATTAACAAAAATAACTTTGGCGAATTATGATATTTTTCAACACATTTTCACTGTCAGCTGACTTACTTCATGTTGGTAAATATGTAATTTAGATCGATTTTTTCGTTCGCTTGCTGATATGCTCGAAATTTGTAATTTGTCACTTGTATGTCTTGATGACACATATAATAAACAATGCGATAAGTTATCACTACATATGGTATTTTGGAGAAATACATATATAGAAATAAAGGTCGTTTTTCACAGCGTCTATTTAAAGTCTGACTTTTTTTTTAAATATTTTTATAACTCTGATATATCTGAAATAGTAAGTAAATTGTAAGAATTATTCCATTAAGTTTTTATCCCAGAGACAAAAATATAAAGAATGTTTCAGCATTTTAGTTTCTTTTTGACGACTCTTAGCCTCTACCAATATATCCTGAGCTCAGGACTGCTTCGAATTATGTATTTACACTTATAATCTAAAAAAAATTAGTCAAAAGTAAAAAGCGTAACTAGACGGTACAGAATACACAATAAAGGTTTAACCCTCGGCAGGCGCAATAATAATGCTTAACGTGTTCGGGCGCAACCACCTGTCAGTTAACAAGAATTTTTTTTTTGCTAAGCTTGAGAGAAAAGCGTATCAAACTGAGTCTTCACATCAGCTAAATATATATTTGCGTTTTTACAATATTTTTGTAGCCTCCTTAAGATCTTCAACTAATATTGAACAAAATTGGCTCAGGATTACAGAAAACACTATTTTAAAATGCATAGTCTCTAGAACTCACACCAAAGGCATAGATAGCAAGGAAAAGAAGAAACACTGATTGGAGTAGTATATATATTTTCTCATATTAAGGTTCCACTAATTTATCAACTCATCAACTCCAGATTTGCTATTCAGTAAATCAAATCTTTGAAGTTTTCATGTATCTCATCATTCCGCATGCTCGAAATTAAAGCATAGTTGATCTTCTTCGAGAGTGAATAAGTAAACTCAAACAAAAAGGTCGCTTACAGTTCTAGATTTGCGTGTACAATTCGGAGAGTTCAAGTTCTTGTTTCATTCTAAAGTTCTAGCAATGAAAGCTTTTCTTTGAACTTCAATATCATCATTTTGAAGCATATTATATTTGAAGCAACGTTCAATATTGTTCTCTCCACACACCACTCATCACCACACACACACACATACACACACACACACAACACACACACACACACACAAACACACACACACAGGTGATTTTGACATCGTCTCGAAGAACATTATTTCAATTTTGATGTCTTCCTAATTTCAATGGATATCATAATGTTTAATTTCAACACCGCTATCTATCTGCGCCTAATTTTCATCGGGAATTCCACAATGACGAAAGGTTTGTTAGTGTTCAAAAGTCGTGGAGTAGAATAGTGGTGAGTCAGCTTTAAAATGATATCGTCAAGATAAGAAATAAGCTCTATTTTTCAAACAATTACAAGTACCGGATCAAAATTTTAAAAACCCACCCTAACCCAAAAGCAGCTCGATTTAAATCATAAGTGTTTTCCAGCATTTCAGAATATCAACAACTGTCTATTATATATCACAAATAATATTTTCTACCTGCATTACTATTTCCTATACAAGTGTGAATAATTTTGCAACCAAATTGAATGGACATTCAAATTAAATGTATTATGATATTCAGAAAATGTTGAGAAAGTGAAAGGCCATATGGAACTATTTGCAGTTCCAGTTATTATGAATGGTTCTGTGTCTAACTGACAAGGCACATTTTTCTGTATGGGGAATGTGCATCAAACAGCTTCAAACATGTAATTTCTGAAATATGAAGAAACAGGACCGTTCTTAATAGCATAAACACGCAGTCAGTCATTGAGGTGCTTTAGGCGAGTAACTATGCTTTCTTTGATATAGAATGAATTTTAACATTTGTTGATTGGAATGCTTACCGCATTCAATTCCAAGCTATATAAAATATCTTTTAAGTTAAATAATAGTAAGCCTTTATAATTGTTGTTGCCAACGGGATTTGCTTCTTAATGCCATAGCCATTCACCCTGTTAGGTGCTGCCCTCATTGGGGGGCAATCATACATTATTCGATATGTCTTGATTATCCGCCAGTAGTGAGCTTTGCTCTCACGATATTGAAATTGCACCACTAATTTAAATTTTCCAACAATATCAAATGTCGAATAGGAAGGCATACAATAACTATTTTCAGTACCCATCATATAACTATAAGACTCGTTTGCTGAAAATTCTGGGAGTCTTAAATGTCCACTCACTTTGAATCAGGTAAATGGCATAAGCATCATAACCTATGTACTACTCGAGCTGGAAGTAATAAGAAGCTCAATCCATGAAGCAATTTTTACATACCGGAAATATTATATAACATGCAATATTTTACTAAAAAATATGAATTACTTGCGTGAAAAACATATATCTTTTCGTTTTCCAGAGGATTGCTGTTATGCTACTTGACCATAAAAACAGTCAAATTAGATGGAAAGCCGTTTAGTGTTTTGTTATATATTCTTCATAGACTATGGCGGTAAGTTTTTTATTGAAAAATAAAAGTCTATTCTATATATTTAATTAAGTTATTTATTTTATTATAACAATTAAAATTTGAAAAAATTATGTTATAATTATTATTTAAGAATAATTCTATCTGTAAAGTCTTTTTTAAATTACCAAGTATAGCAAGAACCTATAATTTAAATTTGTTTTCCTTTGACATCGTACAAGAACAGTAAAAGTTTCGAAAATATTATGCATTGTTTTTCTTTTAATAATTCTATCCAATCATCTTGAATACAATTTAACTAAAATACTTTAAATGCAATTTCTAATGGGTAAAATCGTGCTTAATTATTAATTTCTTAATGTGCATTTATATAGTGTGATTAATTATTTTCATAATGTGTATTTATAAGAACAGATTCTTTTAATCTATAAAAACGATAGAAAGTTTTATCTATGTTTTTATTTAATGATGAAAATTGTTTTAAAGTATAATTAATTTAAACATGTGCGACACGAAAATATCAATTCTTTTTATGAAAATTATTGGGGAACTTTATTAACAACTATCAGTAATGAAATTCATGTTCCTCCCTTTTTTGTGTATTCATCCGAAATCTATTTTATAAATACATATTTATTTTATAACTTGAGTTTTCCTTTAATACCTTGATATTAAGGAGTCATTCTCGAATTTTAAAGAGTAGACTTGGTATTTTCTTAATGTTAAAGGCGTTTGAATTAACTTTACCAGATCCTAAAAAAATATAAATACAAATATTTATGTTACTGTACATGATGTAATTAAGTGAAATAATTTATTTTATTTTTTAACCCATTTGCAAAAAAATAAAATATGTAAATCCATTCTTTTTTATTTTCTGAAATAATTTTTTGAAATGAAAGCACAATAATGCAGGTTTCCTTAATGCATAATGCGCAATGCTCGACATGCAAATTTATTAAGTTCATACATAATTTAATAACAATTAGTGTTTATTCTAGCCTGTTTCTACAAAGCTCTTTTTATCCTAAACTAATTTATCACAATTTTGTGTGAATTCTTGTTTAAATCTGTATTTGATCTCTTTTGTTTCTTAGGATTTACCCTGCTTACATAATGATGATTTTAATCCCATTTTTGGATTGCATGCTGTCATCAGGTCCTCTAATGTATGATCTCGTGCATCCCCAGTATGAAAACTGTTATGAAAACTGGTGGACAAACTTATTATTCATCAACAACTTTTATGGCCTTGACAAACCGGTAAGAATTCCTTAAAGTATGTAAGTTAATTTTCTTTTAAAAAGGAACATATTGTGTTAATTTTTAAGTCTATCTCAATGCCTGCAATGTCCGACACCATTCCTGGATCTTCGATATACTCCAGTCATTGGTGTTTCCGTATCCATGTTTAGGAATATCCAACAATAAGCCTAACTGATTTTTGAATTCGTCTTGTAGTTTCCTTTTTCGTTTAATGCAACTAACTATTTTTTATATTTGTTTCGTACTTGCCATTTTTTCTTGGACTCTTATAGGATAAATGCAGCCAGTCTTAAAAAAAACGAATTCCAAAATGTAATAGTAACAACCGAAATGTAAGTGATTCGGGTTTTACGATTTCCTCCTTCTCCGTTATTACTGAATTAAAATTTTTTCGGAGTAAAGAAGTGATATAAAATAACGAAAAAAGGTTTTATACTGTTTCAGAAGTTTGAATTATAATTTATTTTAATTTGGCAGTAAATGTGACATCTCATCTTATAACGAGATTTTAAGGTTGCGATTTTTCACACTCTTGTGTCAACCATAGTTAACAACATATCTTTTGATCAATATTTGAAGTATTTTTCGGGTGTTTCACTTCATGTCCTCTATTTCTTCGTTTGTAGCTTCAACACTTTCGTAGATAAAATGTATTCTAATAGGCCTATACAATCTCAATGATGATGATGTTGGATTTTGGAGATCAGTTTTCTATTGTAACCCACTATGTACTTTTCATTTTATTCTTCTTTTTTCGTGTATAATTAAGTTCCCTGTTATGCGTTTTTATATCTCAAGATGTAATATTTTTTTTTTCGCTTTTGCTTTACAATAAAGTTTCTCACATAGCCATCCAACCGACAGGGAGCCGTTTAGGCTCCGAGGTCGGGGGTATGCTGTGGTGTTAAGTAATGTACATCACCCTCTATATTCACTTGGTTGTACTTTCATTCCAAGTAAACCAAAGCCTCTTGCATTCTTCACATCCTTAATCTGGAGTGGTTCGGCAGTTTGGAGATTAGGATGGTAACTCTGGTGTCGTCCCCAATGTATGCTGGTTCACAGTGCAGAATAGCTCAACGCAACCTTCGTGGCAAAAAAAATTATAATTCAAACATCTTAAATAGTTTAAAATCCTTTTCATCATTTTAAACTACTACAAACAAAAAGTGCAACCAAAAGTCCGTCTGCCCAAATTTAAAGGAAATAGCTTCTGATCGGTATAATTAAAGAGTTAATTTTTCTTTTGGTACAAAGAAAGTAGTTTGGAAGCGCAAATAAACCCTTAGTGTTTCTAAAAATTGCAAAAGCAGTTTTAAAAGTTTCTTCTTTCTTTAACTGTTATATTTACTCAAATTTTTTTCAAAAATTCTGATATACACTTTGTGCATTTTTGTTCCAAAAATATTATTGATCACAAAAAAATCGAAGCGCAACTGCTTCTTCCTACTTGATTTCTCACTTTGAAACAGCTCTTTTGAACAGGCTGCGATCGTACTAATTTCGCGTGCCTTAATTACTGACTTGTAACAACTGTAAAAATTTACTGGTTGCGCAAATCCAAAAAATAGAATTAAAGAAGGATATTGCAACTATTTAGCTACATAATTACATAGTTAAGTGTATATGATCATCTTAAAACTTTTTCATATTTTGCATTTTATCCACTTTTCACTATGAAATACCCACTATGCGACGATAAGACGTGAAATGGATTTGGTCTCCACTTGGTTCGTGGTTACTTAGTGAATCATTGAAGCAAGCAGATCATCTCCACTTTGCAATTCCGGTCTTCCCTGTCTTCTTTAAAGTTTGTAAGTCATAGAAAACATGTTGTAAGAAATATTTCATACTCACCAAACGCCCAAATAAATTCGACATCCGTTTCAGTAGTCTTTTTTTCCTTTACTATCTTTTGAAAAAAAAAAACTATCGATAGCTCAACCTTTTAATCTGCTGATATTAAATAATTTTTTCTTTTATTTAAGTATGATTTTCAAGTTTAAAATTGCTTTATTTATGCTTTAGATTATTTTGGGTCTTCTAAAAATGTTTACTATAAAAAGTAATTTCAATGAGTAACAACTACATATATTGTTTTTTATTTAATTCTCAGTGTTTGGTGCACTCGTGGTATATTGCAACAGACCTCCAACTATATATAGCTGCTTTATTAATTTTGTTACCAATATTGAGGTAAGAGAAAATCTCTTTCTTTCAAAATAAGCAGGAAAATTTTTCCTATTCTAATGAAAACTTTCTTGAATATTAACTAGACAGTATTATAAATAAGGCTGATGGCAAATTACATGCAGAAGAAATTATGCATGACAGAAAAAACTGCTATCAGGGATGATTATGGGCAGTTTTCTTCACTATATAACTAGATGTCGTGTTCTCTTTTGGAGATATGCTATTCTTTTCAATCAACTCCTGAAGATGTTTGTTACGTATATTGACTACCAGGCGCATTTGCTATCAGATGGTTCTCTGGGACTGCTTAGTGAAAAAATGTAATAAAATCTCATGCATAACTTGGTCATAATTGTCTCCTCAGGAAAATATTTTTAAATTTTAACTTGTACTATTTTACTAACCATACACCTGTTCTGTTCATTGTGCTATCGAGCTGAAAATTCTCTCAATCTGTCATCTCACCTAAAATTTGAGATTTAATCTTGATTCAATCAATGAATTTAATTTCGACTTAATTGGAAAATGACTTAACTTTAGCTAACCCAATAACTTGCTTGCCTAATTGAATTATTATCAAAAGTATACGAATATAAGGATAATAAGTTAAATTATTCAGCATCGGGATTTTTGTGTAATAACGAAAATCTTTCATAATTTTGTAATTTCATAGGCAATTTTTGTTCTTAGTGCACTACATTAAGTAAACAGAGCTTCAAGTATGAAGAGCCATAATATACTTTTAAATTTCTAGATTATATTTCAGAAAAAAGAAGTAGTGTTTCGAAACGTAAAAAATATAAAAAAAATTTGTGAATGTTTACGTTTGATGTTGCCACTGCCATTAATTTATCCACTTCCTGTTTCAGTTTATTTGATCATGTTTTAACGTTTGGTAAATTAGTTAAGATTATGGTAACTAGTTTTCTGTTTAGTTTAATGTTTAAAAAGGAGTCCCAACTACGAACCATTTTGGCTATGCCTTTGAATGTATTCGGTTTAATTGTAAATAATTGTACTTCTGCTCGTATATACTCAATGTTATGCGTCTGAATGAAAGGGAATAAAATTACTATTACGATTACGTTTAGAACATTTGAAGTTTAAGCTCTTCTGTAATAATCGCAAACCTAAAAATATTAAAGAAAATATTTTTTTATTAAAACCATGATTTAAGAAGAAACCAATTCATTTGGCTAAAAAACAGGTCTCCATACTTTTCTATCAACATTAGATGAAAAGCCCATGGTAAAATATTTACACTAATAATGAAAATGATCCGAACTTCATTACAATAATAAAAAGTATTTTTGTAAAATATGTCTGAATATATATTTAAAAATTTATTAAAATTAATGAAAAAAGTTTTCCTTCGAATTTTCTGCTGCTATAATATTTTCAAAAATTATCGATTAATTTTTCGTTTAAAATTTCGCTTAATTTTTAATTAATTAATTTCATAAAAATAGCTCCGAAGTGCGCATTCCCGTCCCTTCAAAGTATCTTGACGACAAATTTTGTGACTCTACGCCTAGCGTCTATGTTTAGAGCGCCAACACACAAGCACGTTCCTCCGATTATTCTTTACTTCACACTACGACACACTCCTGACTGCAGAGATAAACATCTCCAGTTTGCAGTTTGGATGGGTGTGCGTAGAAATTTTATTGGAGAGAAAAAAGATTATTTACAATGCTTAAACATAGACGAAATACATATTAGTAGAGACTAGCTGTCATCGATGCCCAGCTTATTCACCAGAAATATTGATTGAGTTTCATTTCAGTTGAATGTCTTATGAATAATTCGAAGCGAACAGTACAAACAAAACCACAAACCAAAACGTCAAGACCTTAACAAAATTATTTTAAATTTCAAACCGTGATAGACATTTAACCCTACATTTTTAGTAGCCTTGCACATGTTCTGTTCATTGTCAATATGAACTTCCCCAGTCGAATCAAGTATCCTCGTCATCAAACATCTAATCGTACATTGCAGCCGAATATTTCAATTTCCTATTCCTCATGCAAAGTAAACAATAAAATGGAGTCGTTTATTTTGCGTTTAACAGCATGTTAACTGAACAACAATTCATTGAATAAAACACTTCGCAAATACTTGCCAAAAACACTGAAAGAATCGTACTCAGTTTATTTTCAAGTGCACAATTCTCATCTATCAGTGACATTTAAATGTGTGTGTGTGTTGGCGCTCTACAGAGCAGACCACTGGACTTACAGCTTAGAAATTTGGCACAAGCATACTTTAGAGGGTGGGAATGCGCACCTTGGCGTCGTTTCTCTATTGTCTGAAATTTTTATTATTTAAAAATTAAACGAAATTTTGACGTTTTTCCTTGATAACTTCCAAAAATATTATAGCACAAAACTTTTCACTCGAACTGAAAATTCAAAAAATTATCTTTTCAATGATACGAATCAAGTTACGGAACAATTTTTTTCTCGAATTTATATTAATTTTTAAAAATTACTTTAGGCATAGTTTAAAAATAGTTTTCACTGTTACAATGAAATTCAAACAGTTTCCATAGGAAACAAATATTTATTTGCGGGTTTCTCTTCCATTGTTGAAAGCTAAGGTCGTCATGTATTTTACTTTTTTTATTCTTTCATAAATTTTTCTGCGAAATCTGCAATCAAAGACCTCTAAGATAGAAGGTTTATAAGAATATATATCCAATGAGCTGAATGATTACAGTTGCTTTGTTTTTCATTCTTGTTATCATCGTGTCTTAAATGAGAAATATGATGCTAGACATGTAAGGCGTCGCTCTATTTGAATGTGCAAATAGAATGCATACTTTGCATTTGATTTCAAATTTTTTAACTAATTATTTCGATTAAGATTTTAACTGAATTTTAAATAGCAGGATCTATGAACTCGAGCAATTTGTGGAATGTATTAAAATGCAGTGCAATGAGAGTGAAATGACACTGATCTCTTTAGATGTATATAGCTGCGCTAAGAAACTTCTGTCGGAATAATTTAATTATGGTTGCCATCGATACATTAATTGCCAATCGAAGTGAAAAGAAGCGAAAGTAAAAGGATAAGTGAAGTAGAAAGCACCATGCAAGCAGAAATCTCCAACAGGTTGAATATTTCCCAAACGTGAATAATTTTTGAGGTTACTTAAACATCGATTATTTTAAAGTTCATATGGATACCAAAGTTTCCCACCAAGAATTATCATGGTATAATATAATTCTTGAAGTTTTCAACATACATTCATAGTCAAAGGAGTCTAAAGGATTAATGCAATTAGAGTATCAGTCAGGTAGAAATCTACAACACGTTGGATATTATCCAAAAACGGATAAGCTTAGATGGGAAAATTAAACATCAACTATTTAAGACTATTAAACGTCAGCTATTTAGTACAAGCAAATATGCATTCATTGTGCGTAATTTCATGATTACTAATTCTTTGAAAATCAGTTTAGTTGCAGATTTAATGGAATCAAGGTTTAAAAGTCATTTCCTCGCTTTATACATGATAAGATATTAATTTCGATTTCAAATCTGAAATTAAAAAAGTATAAAAGTATGAAATGAATTAAAAACAGCATTTTTTGTTTTTGAACTGTGGGCTGGAGTTTGGTGAAAACCAAACAGATATAGAATATAATTTTGTGAAATAATAATTAAAAATGAAAGAACACTTTAGGTCAGAAGAAGATGTTCGGATTTCAAATGTTTTCCGTTTGGTAGGGGTTTCAGTATAATTAAATGCATTCAATTGTTTCTCATACAAAAGTGATCGAAATAAAACCCGAATAATCGAGTAGTAAAGTACCAAATCAGTACCAAAATAAAATTGTTTTTCCGCTTATGAACAGAATAATTAAAGGCTCATCGAGATAAATTTTATAAGAGTAATCAGTGTCACTCAAAACCAGCCGATTTTCATTTAAATCTACAATTTCGGTGTCAAAATATCGTACCAAATTTCATTTCTCTTGCTCGCAAACGATTTAATAAAATGATATAGTGTTTGTTCAATCGTAAAATCAATATTTTGCTCAATTAGTGATACAATAATGTTTTTACTTATCGCTTTGTAAATCTATAACAGCGAAACCAATAACTCGTTAATAATTAAACTCTATGCATAGAACTTGATTCGTCTGTCTGTGTTTTACGACAGATGTTTAAAACCAACAAGTTTTTTTTTTTCTTTTCAGGTGGCCAAAAGTAGGAATATCATTGACTGTACTAGGTATCCTTGTGTCACTATTATCTACAGGCGTCCAAACTTACGTGCAGGATTTGGCTCCTACTATGCTGTTTGTCAACTTTAATCCAGCGTGAGTTTCATATAATAACAGTGTGAACAGACCTTACATTATTTTGAATCAAAGTTTTGAATACAGAAATATGTAAAATGCAGAAAATGATAAATATATTGATCAAATGATTTCCGATTATATCTGCTGATTTGTTATGAATAATGTTGGGATGAAGTTTATGAAACTTCTGAATGATAGTCAAATCTCTTCCGCCGAGGCGGCTCGTGAGCTCAGAAGCGAGGAGGGCTGCAAGATAATATTTATCAAGAGAATACATTTTTAAATTATGAAATTCACTGTATTTTCACTGTTTCGTGAAATGTTTAGTCATACGTCCTATCACGCGAGCCTATTGTTTATTCCCTTTTGATCAATTGCAAAGCAGGGACGGCTCGTGAGCTCAGAAACGAGGAGAGCTGCAAGACAATATTTATCAAGAGAATACATTTTATAAAAAGCTACCTTAACTTTCAGAGGCCAAATTTTTTAAATTCCAAAGCCAGATATGAAATGGCCTGCTTTTCAAACAAATTAAATAACCAGTATATGATATTTACTACTAGTTTTACTAACAGAAAGTTAAATGAATGTTGATGTGACGATTCTGCTGACGAAAAAAATTAGAGCTCCACATACGCACTTCCCTCTTCGCCCAATACACTCGATAACACTCTTCCGAAAATGAATATCTTCTTCAAAGGAAATCTAGCCTTCTATCGAGAGAAAGCAAATAATCAATCAGCCAGATGTGTTTCTGTCGACTCAACACAAACCGAAACCAAAACCCATAAACAGCCATTGTGTCTTCGTGTGGGAATCACGAAAAAAATAAATAAATAAAAAAGAGCATCTTTTTCTCGTTCAGTTGGCACCAGACTTAGCCTATCTAATTTAAAAGGAGAAAGGGTTGCCTTTCCTCTTCAGATTTTATGCGCAGTGAACGAATTTGGGAGGGGGGAAGTACTTTCCCACTCAGACCTGCTTCTCTCTTCTTGTTGATTCACATTTTCTGTCTTCTTTTAAATTTTGTATTAATTTATTTCGCATTTTCTTAAGTCATGGTACTCTCAGAGTGAAAAAATAAGCAAATACGATTAAAAACGAAAATACAAGTTTAAAAAAATTTCTGAGAGTGCTGCAGCTCTGCAGCCCCAATGGACGAGCCGCCACTCCTCTTCTCTGCTCGTCCTTAAATAGAAATCTTATTTACCTTCACGAATTAACGTAAAATAGATTATTTCATTCCTTGCATCATATGAGGGCTAATTTAAATTATTATGACAGTATTTTGTGTCTGTTCGTATCACAAAATTATAAACCGTTAAATCTATATCTCTATTAAATCTATCTGTGTGTGTGTTGGAGCTCTACAGGGCAGACCTCTGGACCTAGAGCTACAAAATATGGCACAAACATACTTCGGAGGTTGGGAATGCGCAACTTGGAGCCGTTTTTTTTATTTTAATTAGAGTATCATAAATTAAAAATTAAGCGAAATTTTGCGGTTTTCCTTGATCAATTCCGGGAATATTATAGTACCTAAATGATTATTATACCATCTTAAAATTCTTAAAATTACTTTTCCGATTATATCAATTAAATTGCCATAAATTTTATTATCCTGGTGATCGGGCTAAAGGGTTGCTTTTTGGACTTGGCATTAAGGGCATTCGCTTTCTGCTGGAGTGAGAGAATTTGACCCGACTGGCTCCAAGTAAAGCGCAGAGGCTAGAAAAGTGGAATGCTGGTGCCTGCCTTCTGTTGTTGGACTCAGTGGTGGACGGTATCTTAGGGTTTGAATTACTTTGCATATCCCATTGGGGGAAAAAATCTACTCCCATAAATGAGTGCGAGAGTGATTTACACATTTCATTGAAAACTTTATGTCAATCCTACTGTGAAATCAATATTTTCTAAAGATGAAATATTTGAATCAGTTTAAGCTTTTTTTTCTTCCTTCAGAGAGCAATAATTGCAAATATTGGCAATGTCATATCTATTTGTAAACTTCTATAGCTCGACTTCGTAATGAAATGTACGATAAAGTGAAAAATTCGAGATTTTTCCCAGTCACCGTTAGCCCTCATGGCTCACCGAATTGATCAAGAGGTGTTATTTCTTGCAGGGAATTGTTAAATGTTACTTTAGATGGAATATTTAAATAACTGTATAGTCAAGGAGTGACGAACGAAAGATATTTCTATAGGAAAGGATCTTTGATACTAAGTACTTAGTTCTTGTAAAAACAATGTATTTATACTGAATAGTAATTTAATTTTACCTGCTCTGTCTGTAAATAAGATGTCAATATTAATATTCGAAATTGTTTCAATACCACTTTGAAAATACTACTTTTTTAGTTTTCAAATAAAATCATTCTTATATTGCAATAATTTAACAATATTAATTAACATTTACATTTGGGAAGTAATTTTTTTATTTGCATATAAATTTTTTAATGCATTCTATATTTTTTTCTTCACTTATATGCTGAACATGCACATTTTTCATTTATGTTGCTAAATAATTTTATATCACATCTTCAAACATTAAGTTGGCTTCATATAAAGTTTTATAAAATTTAGGGCAAGTAGCAAATAGGAAATGAAATACATTCCTTCTATTCTCCGACTGTGTTTTCAGACCTATCCTCCAGAAAAAAGGAACTGTTCTATATATTTCCTCAAAAATTATTTTCTACTTTCAAATGAGTATCCATTTTTTTAAAGGGACATGCAAAGACATTGGAAGTATTTGTTTTTCACTCCGTTCCCACATTTAGGACCTTACTGCATTGGAATACTAGCTGGTTACCTGTTGGTCACGAGACCAAATTTGAAAATGCCTGCAGTAAGTATGAATTGCGTCATAAAAGTGACATGTAAAGCTTTGTAACCTTTCTCTTTTTGTGACAGTGAGTCCTACTAGAAAAAAAGAATAATAAAAAAACATTTAACTGTAAATTTGAGTTAACTGCTTACACGTACATATTTCACATAATTCTAGATCATTAGCCTATGATTTGTCAAAAGGACAAATTTCATTCTGTTTCCTTAAGATGAATCACTTATCCATATTTACGCAATATTCTTTATGCATCTCTTCTTCGTGCAAAAGATATGCATTCAAGTTAAAAACTGTTCGTCATGGAGGACTGGGACCATCCATTCAGTTCATGAGTTAAAGGACTATTCATGTTAATACTTTAAACACATTTAAGGTGGAAATGGAGAGGAGCTGTCTCCTGCAAAAATGAATATTATTGCCAGTTCTTCAATTCGTTAAATATGTAGATTCGAAACCATTAGGGATGAAAGTCTGAATTACTTTTCAGCAACGGATTCCGAAACTACCACTTTTGGACGATTTTACACCAGAAAGGGGTGTTGAGGTAATGAGTCATATGAGCGCATTTCCAGAGTTCTTTGTTAGATCACGCTCAGTAAAGTGTAGACATCACCCTTCCATTCTTCACTTTCCCCCTATTTTGATGAAAATAACTCCGCGCGGCGCATGCGCAAAAGCGTTGAGGGTTTCGGAATCCGTTGCTAAACAATAATATAGCTTTTCTTAAAGCAGACAAATTCATTAATATAATCAAAAAGATCCTAACATTATAAAAACTAGTTTTTGAGGAGATGTGATGATCAGAACAAACATTTATGTTATTTCAAAAATGTTACACAAGAATAATGAGGATAAATGTAACAAGTTTTTGGATGATAAGATTTGTTATTCTGATATTCTTTCTAAGATTTCCTTGTACTTTATTCTTTTTTATCGCAATTTTAAACTTTTGTAGGCTGCACAAATAATCGGTTGGATTGCTGCGTTCATCTGTTGTTTCTCCACGGTGTACGGTGTACACAATTGGAACAGCGGAAAAGAGATAAACTTGGCTGCTGGAATATTATATGCTTCTTTCCACAGAACTGCTTGGGCGATGGGAATAGCATGGATGATTGTGTGCTGTGCAACCGGACAAGGAGGTTTGTTAATCCATATCTATCTCGTTTCAGTGTGTTTCAGGGATGGCCGTAGACTACCCCTTTAATTTTCAGTTTAGCTTACAGAAAAGATTTTATCAATTGTTTGCCATATTACGCATTCTTTTTAATACTAAACCGATAATTCATATGCATCACATCAGACAATTGTTGTATAGTTTTGTGTCAGATGATATAAGGCAAGGATGGGGAACCTTTTTGCACTGAAAGGCCTCATTAAATTTCGGCAGTTAGCAAAAGGCAGCACAAGCAGAACCTTAAGGGTTATTGCTCTGTAATTATTATTATATTTAAGACAATTACATATTTCGATGCAAATTGTAAATTAATGGCAAGGACGCATAAGAAACTTAAGAAGGCCACATACCCACCATACCAGGGGTTCCCCACCCCTGGTATAAGGTATCTAGCCGAGAACTTATTATTCGTACTTTATGAATCTTTCAAGTGTAAAATACGAGATGACTTTTTTTGTATCTTAGATTGTCTTCAGTACAAGAAATGAAGTATTTTCTTTACCTAGAATAATGGCAGAAACCCTATGGCCGAAACAATATCTGGGAACTGATATTAGACCTTTTATACCTTTAAATTAGAATACTGAAAAATTTAAGCTACGGGTTAACAAGAAAAAAAACAGTCATATAATGCACGCGTATTTATACGAAATGGATATACCACAGCAACTATCAAGTTCAGTATTCCATCTGGGAACGGCACAAACTGGAGCGACTAAAGAAGATCACTGCATGTGAGCAGCATATCTACACTAATGCGAAAGATACACTCTTCTAACAAAGAACATTTATAAACTCATAACGACAACTTAACAGACACAAACAAACAGATGCTGATATCGCATCGTAAACGCCAACATTATATAGGCAATCAAACAAGAGTGGGAGCTGTAGTATTCGGCAAATGCTTTGCATAATTTCTGTTTAACAGGCAGCGACGTTGGTATTACGAATCGCGATAGACGAAACCCTCTTTTTACTACATTGTTTTCTACACTCAAAGCAAATATTCCGTCTGTGCAAGCAATGAATGAACTTGTCCAGAGATACTATGGTCGCGAGGGGAATGAAGTGTCGTTGATGTTAAAAAAGCGGTGAATGGAAAGGATAATCCATCTATTTTTAAATCAGAATTAAACTTCCAATTATAGTTTTACCAAACGGTCAGAACGCCGCTGTGGCCTAGTGGTAAGGTTCCGCCCTCGGGGCCGAAAGGCTCCTGGTACGAAACCCGATTCCACTGAAGAGCCGTCGTGCATTGGGCTTGGTGCACGCTATATTATACGTAGGGAGCCAAACGTACTCCCGGAAGCTCAGGCGTGGTCCTGGTCACCTGACCAAGATTCTAAATAACGACGTCCGTCCCAAAATTGTCGTCGCGTTGCTTCAAAACAGGATGTTAATGTAACTAAACTAACCGGTAGGATTAGTTCTTTAATTACGATATCCATTCATAATACCCCTGAAGTGCCTTAAAACTAAGATGTTAATCTGAAAAATCAATCAACAAAGTTGTCTCTTTAGGACAGCTGTTAATTTTTTTTCATATGAACTAATTTTTGTTTCTTTTAGGTGTCATAAATTACATTCTGTCATGGAAAATCTTCATTCCATTGGGAAGACTAACTTTCATTGCCTACCTCATTCATCCCTATGTACAACTGCATTTCATGGGAAGTCTGCGCCACATATTTGAGATGGATCATTTTTTCATGGCAAGTTGTACTTTAAGACAATCTATCAAGAATTTAGTTTCTATTTTCGGTATACTTTATTATTTCTTCAATGTTTATTATTATTTATATAGTTAAAATAATTGGCAAAACCGGAGAACGAGTCTTCCAGCCCCAACCACAAGAAAGATTTTGGGAATTTTTATTTCATATGAAAGTTCATGACCCCTAAAAACATCTTCAATGGTCACTGCGCCTCCCACACCTCCCTCTATTATTGAGAGCAATCTCGAAAACACTATTTCACTGTTCTCTCTCCATGGGGAAATACCTTGAAAGGGTACCCCGGCCCCAACCACTGTCCACTTTTTATTTCATATGAAAGCTCATGACCTCTATATACTTTATTTGTGGTCATTTGCGCCCCCTCCCCCATCGTACTCCATTCCCGAAAATTATCACATAATAAAATTTTAACAGAGTCCCCAGCATCATCGACTGTACCGATTTCGACAATTTATTTCTCCACTTTGTGTGTATATGTACGGGCTAAGGCGGCTCGTTTTATAATTTTACTGGCTTCTTTCGTCCCTACTTTTTTAGTTTGCTCTGTTAAGTATTACGTCAATGGAAATCGTATTTCTTATTTATGAACTTATTTTCATTTAAGATATTAATAGCATAATAAATGTTTCTTTTTGGAATTTAAAGCGTGATAATGATTTAAGAATGCTCTAAAGACATGTTAATTTTTCTAAGTAATTTTTTATAGATAAAAATCTCTTCTTGATGTGCTCTAAATTATTTGGAATTAAAACGGAAACTTGATGAACCGTTGAGACAATTTCTTTACAATGAAGCAAAAATGATTAAAACTTTAAAATTAGAATATCAGCTGAAAACATTTAAAAAGTGTAAGTCATATTATGGCAAATAGAGTAATATGTGGAAGCTGAAATCTTAGAACTCCCATTCTACAGTTCTATGCTAAATGTTAGCTCGTAACTCAGTTCCACGTATCTATTTGTCAATTTTTCAAAACATTTCCATGTTTTCCTTATTAGTCTTCTGTTTGTCTCATTTATTAGCTTAGCTTCTTTTAGATGTTTAGTTGCTGTTTATCTAGATTTTCCTTTTTTCACAAGAAGCAATATGTAATGATTTTTTCCTTTGTAAATCATCTCGTGTGCTTTTTTTAACAGCTGAAAACTAACTTGTTGTTTTATCATTGTTACAGGTTTGGATTTTCATCGGCGACCTATGGGTCTCTTACGCTATTGCATTCGCCGGTAGTATGTTGGTGGAGGCTCCTATGTTGCAGCTGGAGAAGATAATTTTCAGAAGCGGAAATAAGAATGCGCAGAATCCTTCTTTGAATCGAAGCAACAGCATTCTGAAACAGACACTTACGGCAGAGAAGAACGCGAACATAGCTATCTTTGTGAATACGGATTCCGTTAAATCTTTGGGAATAGATAATGTATCTCATAGTAAACTGTAATCTTTGGCACTGTGATTATGAATAGCTAACAGTTTTTATGTGTAAGGAATTCCTCAGGCACTGAGACAGGACACTGAAGACAAAAACAATAGACATTGCAATGATTGTTGATAATGATAAACCCTTGGGAATTGATAATATCACGCTTACTATGTTACAGACTTTGATACTGTGGTAATGAACAGCTAATAAAACTTGTTTTACTTAACAACTTAAACAGTTTGCATGTTTAAGGAATTCTTCAGGCACTGTGAGAAGCTTTTAAAACTTGAATGAATTATCATGCAGTGATGACAACAGAATTTCGTTGGTCTCGACTGTTTCTTTCAAGAAAGTCAAGTTTATATATTTATTATTCAAAAGAAAGACGATCTATTCTGTCTATTAATTATGAGGAAGAAATATTCTTTTCCCTTAATTGAAAATATATTATATGTTATACTATAATAAATAGGCATAATTTAAATTGAATCGAAAGAAAGAAGAAAAAAAGAAGTTGCCTTTTTGTCTATTATTTGAAGTGAGAATAATAACGACACCTTTTCTAAAATCATTCTAATGAAACTGCAAATGACATCAAAAGTGTCATCTCGCATGGTTATAATAAAGGAATTCTTATTCTTCTGCCTTAGTAAGAAAAATTATTTTTATATAGTATATTCAGAAAAATATAAAAATCCATTATAAGTTGCATATAGCCCAATATTTCATGCGATATCGATTTGACCAAAGATCGGGTTCAAAATAAAATGCCCGCATTTTTTACAATAATTCAAAACTATGAAAAATATAATTTGATTTCTGCAACTTTCCTTTTTTTAATGTAAATTTACCAGATTATATTTTTGCAATGTAAAATTATAAAAGAAACTAGCAATTTTGTCTCCATCCTTTTTTTCAAAGTCGGTGTAATTAAACCCTCTCTCTGTTTTGTATTCTAATAATTGTTTATTTCAGATTTCGTCTATAATCTGTATTTTCTTTCTTTTGCTGTAGTTTGACTTATGCTGTGTAAATCCGCTAGTTAATATTATGGTATCCAATTATTAAATAACTATTTCTACGTTACCCACAAGCCAAGGCTGGTTGGAGTAACTCGTTCGTTTATGGTTATACTATGTAAAAAAATTATATGCATATTTTGCATTTATTTCTCACACTTTTGAGAAATATGTTGAACGCTTTTGAGAGTATCTACTGAAATATTTCTTTTCATTATAGCGCTTGCAACATGACATAACCTGATGAAATTATGAATCGCAGTTCCTTCGAAAAATTAGTTTTTATGATTCTTGCATGTGAAACTATTAATATTAGTAAATATAGTTAGGCTACATTTACTAATAAAATATGGCTTTGAGAGTAGTTCGTCAAATGTAAATCATGATCTTCAGAACTGCGTCCAAAGAACCCTGTTTAATATTTTTATATGCTTTTCCTACATGTGTTGAGTTTTCAATCGTTTATATGTTTTTAACCTTCGGTCGGGCGCAATACAAATGCTAACACGTTCGGGCACAAATCATCTGTGAGATTAAAAGTTAAATTTTTGCTTAGACTTAAGGAAAAGCTTAGCGAACTGAACTATTCTGTCATACAAAGCTGTATTTAAGTTTTTAAATAACTTTTTTTTTTGTATTTCCTTGCAATTTCAACTAACAAAATGTCCAGGAATTCCGGAAGGAGTTGGCGTTTGTTTTCGCGTAAGGTTCCTTGGCAATGACAACTGTTATCGATCAGAGTCTCGACATTTTTGAAACAATATATTGGAAATAACGATCAATATCATTGAATTAGGGGCTGTGACACAAGTATACGAACTTTTGCAGGTATATAAGAAGAAATATTGATTAAAATTTCAGAAATCAAATATACAAACATAATCGGGTGCAACTCATCTACCAGATTAACATGCCCTTCAAAAGAGCACTAGAGATATAAAGCCACCTTACGCTAGAGTAAGAGGCAGGAAGCTACTAGAGTTTCCACACCTTTCTCGATAAAATCCGCACTTTGGCACAGAAAAATATGGGCGCTTCATCTCACAGATTAGGTGTGCCCGACGGAAGGTTAAAGCACTATAAATTTAGGGATTTTGCTCTTTTGCGCTTAGTATTTCAACAATTCATTAGATGAATTTACTAAAAATTTAAAAAATTCTTCTATCATAAAATAAGATAATTTTCAATGTATAAAATAAAATGGCAACAGAGATTTTTACTAACCAATAAAGGAACTGACTAAAATAAGGGAGCATTTCCAACAGTTAATTTATAATAATATTTATTCGCACCCACCGTGTGCACTAGCATTTATTCTACAAGGCGTACATGATTTACT
>BGPR01001548.1:218448-243176 GCA_013235015.1 Araneus ventricosus
CCACCGTGTGCACTAGCATTTATTCTACAAGGCGTACATGATTTACTTTAGTAAGAAATTATCTTTTTACATACAAGTTATCAATAGATTTCAACTGTTTTAAATAAGAATGTTTTGAAATTTAACATTTTTTTCCCACTTTCTGAAGAAATATTGCAGAGTTTATACGTTATGTACTTTACTTTCATAGATAATTTTGTTGGATATTTGTATTATAAATATAAGAAAATATTACATAATTTTAAAATCTAAGTTATATTAAGTTAAGAAATTTGTTTCCAGATATTGAAATCAAAAGGATTTCCTTTTCAAGAATCAATTGAATATGAGAGTGAAGTGTTTAAGAAAATTTCACTATTTTCATCAGTTCCGTAGGTTTCTTCAAGTTTAAGTAAATATTCACGCACTTTTATAAATAGAAAATTTATTTCAAACTCATGTGTGGCATCATCGCGGCATCTGGCAACATCCTGAATTGTGATTTCATGCAAATGGTATCCGCCCTCTTTGTGATGTCGCCTATCGACCAATAGCGACGAGCCTGTTACTGTATATAAGAACTGATTGCTGCTGTTCATTCTCTGCTCTTCCCTGTTTGTAACATTTGATTATCTAGCTGTATAATGATTTTATGATTTAGTATTTTAATTTAATTGTTTCATTAAATTTGTTATTTTATTAACGAGTAGTCTTGGTTCGACTTCGTCACCAGTCACACACAATGGAATACTTCTGATTCATGTGAATACAGGTATGATAGATCTAGAAGCCGAGTAGGGTAGAATCGTACAAGTTACCATGTAGCACTTGAGTGTCAATAGTTGTATGTACCGACTACCTCAGCACCTACATAAATAAATCTCGCCTCTATCGATCCTGTGAAGTTAACTTGACCTAGACGTAGGCCTAGAAGTTATACATGTTTAAGCGAAAGGGTGTAATTAAATCCATCACTTTCCAATAATTTTTGACTTTGAAATAACTTTCTTTTGTTTCTTCACAAAGCCTTATAGCTTTCACAATCACCAACATGGGCAGCTTGAGCTTAACAGCGACAAACCATGAAATTCATACATCGTACAATACAGCCTTACCTTTCAAACACACATTAAAAGCAATGAAATCATATTTCTTACAGTTTTTCTTAATTTCAATTTCTTCACATTTGTTAATCAATAATTATTTATACAAACAAAACTTGAGAAGTGTTCTGGCTATCTTAGGATCAAATTTGTTCTCCAAAGCATAATCTCCAAATCATATCAAATTCGTAAAATGTTTTATTGTGCATTTATTTTATTTTTGTCCTTTAAAAAATTTCTTCACTTTGTCGTACCATCTGTACGGAAATCCTTTCTCTCCGGGTTCTTCTTCCTCCTCCTCAGCAGCTTCTTCCTCTTCATCAGCACTTTTTCCTCTTCTTCAGCAACTTCTTTTTCTTCATCAGCAATTGCTTTTTCTGCCTCTTCGACAGCTTCTTCTTCGTCTTAATTTTCTTTGTCTATTTCTTCACTGCCCTCTTCTGCATCGGTTATTTTTTCCTCAAACTCTTCCTCATTAGCTTCATCTTTCTTCTCGTCTTCAATTTCTTCTTCGTCTTTAGGTTCATCTTCTTCAACATCATTGTCTAATTCACCTTCTTCTTCCCCTTCTTTTGCGGCTTCCTCTTCGATTTCTGCATCTAGTTCATTTAACACATTTCGCTCTTCTGCTTCTCCTTCCTCTACTTCTTCATCTATTAAAATAAAATGTAAATGAATACTATATATTTTACAGTATTGCAGTATTAAATAGTATTATATTATCTTTATTTTTCGTTAATTAAATATTATAGGCTAGTGAATAATATTTATTCATTTCTATAAACTTTTTACTTTATTGGATGTTTTCCAAAAAAATTGATAAAGAGTAAAAACATAAATTAATAAAAATTGTGAAAATCAGAATAATGAAATTTAACAGTTTTTAACCGATGGATAATTTCTTAAGCAAAGAGCTAAAGACACTTATTAAAACTTTTTAAACCGTGTATAAAAACGCTTGATTTTGGAGTTGGCACTAGTATACCCTAAGAGCAAGAGAATCATTATACTTTAATCCAGAGAGTTTCAATTTAAAAAGATAAAAATAAATATAATTTTTTTAGAAATTATGTTTTTACTGAAATGCAGAAAATTATTTATTCCTATCAAAAATCTATTGATCAAAACAAAAATTATGACTGCGTGAGACGATGATATAAATGCGAGCGCGTGGTAAGTCAATTGGAATATTTTATTTTAATTTTTATTGAATGTAAGGATATTCTTTTGTTTGAGATTGAGTGTGGTTTAGTTTCCTCACCGTATTTCTAACAGCTCCTCCTAGTTTTACTATCTTTGTTATCTATCTTTATACTTCTACTAAATTTTCGATAAAAATAAATTATTTTATGAATTTTAGTTCGCGGATGAAAGCATGATTCTTAAAAACGTTTTGGGTTTTTATTATTTTCTACTTTTTACTCTTCTATGAATTTAAAAATTCATTATTATAATTGTTAGCGAATCTTGTATTCAATTTTTCTCAAATTCATTGAAAATTCATTCATTCAAAATTGGTGGTTCATTAATTTTTTGAAATTGTTTTTTTCTCTATCTGACACAGTTTTTCCTATAATATAGCTTCCTAGATAATCCTTTAGGTGGACTGCATTTTTGTGATAATCTATTGCACATGACCATTATAGGCAGAATTTAGTTTCAAACTCTAAATTTCTTGACCAAATACTTAATCATGATAATTTTTTTCTTTTTTAACTCCCTCCCAAGAAAAAAAAACCAGTAATGTGTGTAGAATTTTTTCTCTAGTTTTAAGATATTCGAAAATATGATTTGAAACAGTAGTTTTCTTTTGTCATAATGGAATTCAAATTCATTTTTTAATGGTGCACGATATATTTTTTTTTACATCGCAGTCGGGTCTCTCAAAACTTAAAGCATTGCTATCAGTTAAGGTGACAGGAAAATTTATCAAATCACTCATCTTGTTTAATTTTTTAGTGAAGCACCGATTTCATAAATGATGCAGTTAAAATAATACATGACTTCTAATAATAGAGAACGGAAAGAAAAAATAATGTTATACTAAGTATTATCAATGGTTAGAAACTAATGGCAAGTATCGTTTATCATCGTTAACTGATGGACGGCTAATGTTAATCACTTTTGCTTCCCGTCATAAATATAATAAGATATTTACAAACGGATTCAATGCTATTATTACCATCAACGATGCCATTTTTATCCGCAGATATTTCCTCTTCGAAAATCTCGTTGTCGACGCTATTGATTGAATAGTCATACTCATCAATGGGCATCGCTCGAATGGAAGTCAGTGCTGTTCCCGCGACTAGGAAGCCCAAATGGGGTAGTGGCATCTTTGAAGGGAACATTTTACCACCTTTCTTCAACACCTGCACAAAGACAAAGATTTAATAAAATGATTATCTATAATATTTTACTAATATGTTTTTTTTAATTCGTGACTCATTATCTCATTCCAATTTTTTTGAAGAAGATGCGTAATTATTTGCAAGTAATAGGAGCATTTTATGAATAAAGGATGCATTCAGATTGATTAGGTGTATACGTATAAATTGTTTATGATTTGTGAAAGACTCGACTAGGAGGAAGCAATATCAGTAGGAGGAAGCAACCTGCAAGTCTATTCCATCGATATCGTTTCTGAACTCACTCGCTTATTTTATGTGTCGAGAGTAGTGGCGGTATCAGGAAGGGGGAGCAACAAACCTTTTTGATGAATAGCCGTGTTCCCCTCCACTAGAGATCCCTTCTACTCAGTCTTTTGGTTCTGTTAACGCTCCAAATGAGTGTATTTAGACAGTATAATCTAAATCTACATATCTATGCTGAGTTTAACTTAAAAGCTCACAACCAGTTCATTTCATGACATTTTCATGCCATTGAAAAAATAAGACTAGGAATGTTCAATTACTAATGCGCTATCAGGTAGGGGGAGGGGCAGACAAACCTATTTGATGAACAGTTCCTTTCCTTCCTCCCCTCACGTCCGTTCCCCTCCACTAGAGATCCCTTCTACTCAGTCTTTTGGTTCTGTTAACGCTTCAAACGAGTGTATTTAGACAGTATAATCTAAATCTACATATCTATGCTGAATTTAACTTAAAAGCTCGCAACCAGTCTGTCACAGTTCGACAGAAACATTTTCTTGACATTGAAGAAATAAGGCCAGGCATGTTCAATTACTAACACAGAAAATGGCTGCTAAAGGAACTGAAACGAGAGTCGCTACAGGGGATGCTGATACTTATATTGTGAGATCTGGGTTAGAGAAAGCAACTTCTCATCCCAAGGGAAAGACGTAAACCTAGTCATGCTACTGATTTCTTTGGCACAACCAGAAAGTAACATTTAGTTTATGAAGCCTGGAAAGGAAAAAGTAGAAGCTAAATTATTTTTTATAAGAAAGATGCAGAAAGAACTTTCTTTTGCCCAAACCATCCTCCATCTCCATGCATTCCTTGGCTGAGACATTACACCAGATATTTACAGAAAAAGAAAAGCACTATAGTTACATTGTTCAAAAATCAATTAAACCAGATAAAACATTGCTGACTTTTTTATTACCCCCCCCCATCAACACCAGATGATAACTCACAAGCCGGTGAGAAGATGTTCCTATACAAAGCCGTTGCTGATGAACATAATTTGAATAACCGTAGATATGCAGCATTTCTCAAATCATCAACCAAGATCAGAGCTTATCTTTCCTCAATTCCTCCAACCAAAAGAGCGGCGAAGCAACACACGTTTAGCAATGTGTTTCTGTTTTGGCACCTTTAATGGTACCTGTACCAAAGGTGCACCTCTAGAAGAAGAGGATGCGTTCGAACTTGATGATATACTAGGAAAACATGGTGAAATTTAATTACGAGCAAGTGTAAAAATGGGTTATGTATATTTTTATGTATGCATGTATGTATGAATATATACAATATTATGTTACAGAAATATATAATATGTTATAGATATATTCTAATAGATAGCCGCTATTTTGAAATATTAACTTTCTTTCATAAAAAAAAAACTAACATTTTCAACCACTTAGTGTAATTATGAACTTCTTCAAACTGCTATAATATTCTAAACTATTCATCTTAAGAACAATATGTAGGACTATTTTTATAGTAAATTTAATTTAGTTTAATCTTTTATGTAAGTGTTTTTTCTCTAGGATCCATAGTTTTCGAGATATTTAAGAAAAACTGAGAAATCCCTCCTTTCAACACTCTTGTACCCCCTGAGCATCCTCCACCAGCGGGGACTTTTGGTATGTCGTTTAGGGCACTCTCCCCAACAACAGCACCGGATTCCAAATTTCAAAACTACACCTTTTTTTTAAATTTACGATTCGTTGTCTGGACTACGAGTAGAAGGAAACTTGTGAAGGAGAACGGATGTGAGGGGAGAAAGGGAGCATAATTGTTCAGCAAATGGGTTTGTTACCCCACACCTCTCGCTCCGACACCCAATATTACCCTTGTATAGTTATTATATAGGCATGAGGTTATTATGAGGGTGTTGATTCAGCACTTTTAATCGATTTTACCATTACAATAAGGAATTTTAGAGATATTAACTCTTAAATCTCCCTGTATCTTCTAAACTATTGATGCTACAAAAACAAAGTAGGGGTTGTTTTGTAGGAAATTTCATGTAGGTTAATTTTGTAATAGAGTGTTTTTTTATACAATCTATAGTTTTCGAGATATTTAAGAAAAACTGAAAACGCCCCCTTTTACCCCTGTACCCCCCACCAGCGGGGACTTTTAGTTAGTATGTCGTTTAGGACACAACCCCCAACAACTTTGCCAAATTTCAAAACTACACCATTTTTTTTCTTTTTCTATTCGTCGATTTTTGACTTTCGTTGGCCGGACTTAACAGTTTTCTCGATCTCAAAGTTGGATAGTGTCAAAAGGCTCGTGCTGCCATCTATACATTGAATAAATAACTAACGCAATCCCTTCCTGTTCATGGTAAAATACTATTATTATTTAAGTATTTATTTTTCACTTAAATAATTTTTAATGTTGACCTTACGAAATGAAGCACGGCTCTATTACATGAAAATTATTAAATGAAAATTCTTTAAGAATTAAAACTACATAGTTTTATAAGCTCTATTTTTAAAACAAAGGGAAAAAAATCTATGTAAAATCCCAATTTGTATTTTTATCTGCATCCTTGATCCGTAAATGTATACACGGAGAAGCTTTTTTATACAATTATTTATATAAAAATACCTTATTCTGTTATATCCTCTCCCAACTTTATGAAAATAAATTAGATTATGAGTAATTCATTTATTTTACTTACTGTATAAAATAATCTTTCAAGTTTATTTTAAATGCCTTAGTTTCACAAATTTCTAAGTCGATCAAAAAACTTTTAAATTTCCTAAATATTCAGAAAGGATCACTCGATGTTGACCACATTCATAGAGATTTGAATAGACGTAGTTTTTTTTTTATATATTCTTGGAAAACAGAATAAAATTTTTGGGATAATTAACACTTTATCATGCATTTCTAAAATTAGAATTAAAATTTACCGCACAAAATGTTGCTTGCAATTAAAAACTTACAGTTTTAGCTATGAATCATAGTGTAAGTATTTCAACAGTTTACTTTTATAACAAATTTAGTTTTAGGATCTTTTTAAATGATGTATTTACAACAAATGAAGCAGAAAAAAAAGATTAAATATGAAAAAAAGTGTCAAAGCGATGAGGAGTGTGTCCCCCCCCCCGCCCCCCCTTAAAAAAGCCCAGGTGCCAATCTTGAAGGGTACCACAAAACAGAATATTACAGCGTTTGTTGCACTTTTTAAACCAAATACAAAGGAAGAAGCGAAAAAGTAACACTATGCCCCTGGGGCACTTAACCTTTGCTAAGCCACTGCAATAAAATTTCAAAACATGTACATCGTTTCTTTTACGTGTATTTTTATTATTTTTCGTTTTTTTTTCAGTTTTGTGAAATCCTGAAAAATAGCTTTTAGGAGAATTTATTTTTTGCACTTCTTGAGAAATATCCCTACAGTGGCGTAACTGTAGGGGTAAGTGGGGGCATAGCGTTATTAAATGATTCCCCCCCCCTCCTAGAATTCATTTTTTTATTTTGAGGTTTTTTCAAAGGAAGGTCGGTACTGAAAATTCGCCCTGGGCGGCAAAAGTTGCAACTACGCTACTGTATTCCTATGAGAAAACATTAATCTTGGGCTCCAGTGGCTTATAAAGTATAACTCATAGCCTGCTTATGAGCAATGACTCACATGTGATGTGCTCGTAAACTATAACACAATAAATTAAGCAAATTTTTTTCTATCTTTGCTTTTCATATATTAATATTAAATGTTCTTCAAGCCCAAGAAGTAATACCATTAATTAATTAATGTTAATATCAGTCAAACAAAATTCAATATGTCAAAGATAGCAAAAAAATTAATTTTAGAAAAATTTATTGATATAATTGTTTGAGTTTATCCCAATGTATTATATCTGTAATGATGCTAAAATATTTATAAATTATAACTCGTAACATGTTTGTAAATTGTATCGCAATTGATATGCGTGTAAACAGTAACATACTAAAATTAAACTACAATTATTTCTTTGTGTCTTTGGCTTTTATACAATCCTCTTAATTTTTTTTTCAAATCCAAGAAGCAATACGATTAAATTTTGCTAAAATCAATCAATAAACGATTGTACTGTTTCTAACATCAATGAAAAAAATTGAATTCTCAATCCTATAATTTATGGTTGAAAAGAAAATCAATGAAGCCTCGAATTAAGGCCTTGATTTGGGTTTACTTCTTATGAATCTCCCCATGGCAGTGTTTGTATGAAGGCTACTGTAGAGGAGGGTTGTTCATAGAAAGCCGTAACCGCAAAGAAGGCGGCTACTGCTCCTGATTCACTCGAAGGATATGAATGAGACATGTATTTACAAAGCTCAGGACTAGCTATTTCATTTTTTATATATATTTCTAATGGGGTAGTTAAAATTATTAAGCTACGATTCATTAAAATCAAATGAAAGAGATTAAATTTATCATTGAATTAATACTTTCAGTATTGAGTCAGATTTTGTAGCATAATAGTCTTAATCAAAACTCTAAATTGAAAATCAAATTCAAGATAGTACTTTTAATATCACACGCAACTGCACAAAGATAAAGAAGCGGGATGTGTTATTTGGATAGTATCGTAATTATTTACTACTGAATTACCTTATCTGGTAACCCGTATGCGCACAGCCTTATTTGTTGATAGGGTAGATCATAAACTGGTATTAGTAAATACGGGATAGTAATAAGTTCATCTATAATCTTGCTTATATAATCGTTTATCCACTTTCACCTTATACCAAAACTCAATCCGAAGATATCAAGATTTTAATAAGCAGAAACCGTTAGATTGTCCGAAGCAGCTTCCATTTCAAACCACATATTGAAGAGGAAAAATATAAATAAAAGTGTTTTTAAAATCGCGCTTTTATTAGCATACTGTAAAACGGAAAAAAAAAAATTTAGGCAAAAATACGGAGGTCAAAGTCAAATCGTAGAAACCTAAGGCGCTGATAGAAATGCTCTATGAAAATTGGAATTTTAATTGCATTTATGAATAAATTTTTATTGAATATTTCGGAATCTTCTTTCTTGCGATATTCATTGTTGTGTAAATTCTTTAGATATTGCTTTTAGCGTCTCGCACTTTTACAATTGTTTTATAACTTATATATTTTCAAATTAAACATTATTTTCTACTTTATATTTTATTAATAAAAGAATGATTTTTAAAATGATTTTTATAATTTGCTAATCTTCAATCATAAACATATTTCATAATTTGTTTTTTAAATTATTATGGAATCTTGCAATCAGCTTTTTTTCTTGAGTTTATATCCATATGATATGTAATCAAAATTTAATTAAAATTAATCGGTGAACTGAAATTTAAGTTCTGAATGTATTAAACTATTGTATTTTCATCGGAAACACACATTATACGTAACTTCAGAATACTAGTATGTGAGGGAGTGACAGAAAAATTCATTTCAAAATTTCATCTTTACAGACATGAAACAGTTCAAGTTAAATAAGAAAGTGTAAAAAAATAGTAATGGGAAGGAATTAAGAGAGTTATTTTATATATTTTATTAATTTAAAAAAAATCGTCGAAGTAAATTGCTTCTCCAAATAATTCACCAAATCTTTTTTTTTCTCAGCAAAAAGTAACTTCTCTTTTGTAATTTTTTTCATGCTATAAATATCCATCTGTTAAAACATTTAGCAAGATTTACTTCAAAACTTATTGTATTTTTAAATTAACCTTACATGCGCCGTGCTGCATTATAAAAAAAATTACTTATACCTATTGAGAAAGCAAAAATACAATTCTTAGGCACTACTAGAAGTTTGGAAAGAAGTTTTAATACAGATCATTTGGATAATTTTTAGGTTCTTATGCTATTGCTTTACATTCCTAAAAATGAACGCTCTCCGTCCACCCAGCCTAATGTTAATCATCCATGAAAGATTTTAACAAGAAAATGCAAAATTATGTTTTCAACATTTACTATTCAAGCTAAAATCTTGAGAAAATTCTAATGGAGTCAATTCAAGTGACGACATGGTCACATGACAAACGTAACTAGAGATGTCATTTAACTATCTGTTGTCTAAGCTATTCTGTAATGTCACGTCCTTTTTTTAATCTCTGTCGAAATTCGCAAATCTCAGACTTAAATTGGTGAACTTTATCTGGAAAGTTTCCAAAATTGAAACACAGTTTTCAAATTGTTTGCATGATGTAAGCAACTATATATTTTTGTCCTTTCTATAAAAATAAAATTCACTTCCAACCATCCAAACCGGAAAGGAGCCAAATGGCTCTAAACACGGGGATGCAGGTGGTGTTATGTAATGCAATAATTATGTAAGCATTAATTGACTCCATTAGAATTCTTCAAGGTCAAAGGATCACTCGCTATAAGAATCATCAAGAACGGAAATATTTTTAATTTAAATGGGCCAACCTAACTTTCAATTTTGTAACCTCTTGCAAAATAAGTACAAAACTAAAAACCACTTAATGTAACTTATATAACTGCAAATCAAATTTATGCTTTTAGTTTCAAAATCTTACTACAATATTCATACTTAATTCTCATCCCCCGATCCTGAAAATCAGGAAATTCATCAACAGAATTCAAACATAGTTCGTTGTTCAAGCCAAATTTTCTCAATAAGAAAGCACTTGGATAAGCTTGGGATTTATTCCAAATATAAGGAACAGAAGATTCTTCTTTCCAAAATTATTGATCCTTTGAAAATAAATTTCATACTATTTATACTTTATGGCTTGTTATGCTTTAAAAAATACATAAAATGGATTATCTTTAAGCTTTGCGTTATAAATGAATCCTTATTTCTGATGCGTACAATCATTATTTGTATCTGATGCGTGAAATCCATTTAAAGATAAAAGTTTTCTGAAATTTCTGCATTCCAAATTCTTCTCAGAATCTTCCAGCTTTTACGTAATTTTACTGCGTTTTAAAATAATAAACAGAAAATACCTCTGCTGATCAATGACATTTCTTTCACTCTATTAGACAGTTTTATTAGTTTTGAAGTTGTCCGTAAAACACGGAGCTTCTCCGGACAGCTTCAATATAGCTTCTCTAAAAAAGGGAGTAAAAAAACTAAAGTCTCTTTAAAGCCGAGTTTGTTGAACTAGGCCAAAAAGTGATTAATATCCTATGGATTAACATATTTGATAAATGAGATAATTCATCGAAGACCATCACATCATTAAAAGATATCCTTCCTAAACTTCTCTATAGAAACACCATTCTCAATCACTCAGGTCGCATATATGCACTTTGTTAAAAAAAAAAACCTTCAATCTCAACAAATTAATATTTTTCAACATCAGGTTTTAAAAAACGGAATTCCATAAATTTCCCCCTAAAATGCATGAGAGATTTTTATTATTATCGTATTGTCATCATTTTCGCAGCTGTTTATTTTGTTTTCTTCGTTCTATTTGAAACTGGATGCACCTATTATATTAGCTCAGAAATAACTATTTAGATATCTCAGACCTGCCCTTTACTGTCAACATCCTACGTCTGCATTCGAACAACGGTTTGTGTATTTCTGCTTTGAATTACTTGGCTTTAATTGAGTATTTGGTTTATGTTTCCAGGCGGTATTAATAACATATGTGGAACGTTAATTCGTTTGCTATTAACGAAAAAAAAGCCTCGCAAGAACTTTGAATATCATGGGATATTTCTCTCCCTGACGAGCAATGTTTCATGATATCCCATTCATATTTCTTATTTTTACACGGCGAGAGTCACACTAGACTAATAGTCACTATAGACTATAGAGTTAATAGTCACATACAGCTACTTGAATCACAGAAAGTCGCAGTTGAGTAAGGTAAGTAAGTCTACGCGCCTCAATCCCAGCGGCCATTTCGCAGAGACAGCCTCCCGTCGAATTTTTTGTTTACATATTTTAAACTTATACTCTAATAAGTGTTTAAAAAATGTATTTAACGTATTGAGCGAATTTTCTATAGTAATTGCAAATGACTGTCTACAATTGGCACAACTAATGCTAGTAATTATCTCTAATTTCATGATGGTTTGTATAAAGTGCATTCTTTGTGATGAGAACGATTTGTAATATATTTTGGGGATGTTTTAGTAAGATCGCCGAGTCTAATATGAGGCATATAAAAGCCGGGCATGATATAGGAATAAAAAGGTATCATACTCTGCAGGGGATGAGGTGGAGGCATTACGTTCATTCAGTGGGGAAATAGTGATTAATCAGGATTAGTTGCATTAGCCATCATAAAAGGACCATATGATTTTATTTCCTGCTAATAATTTTGCTGATAGTTTGGATACTAAATATTGGGCTTATTGGTGGAGATCCGAGTCGCGAATCCATCGAACTGTCATCGTATATCTAGAAGGTAATAACAATTAGATAGGGTATCAAGAATCTTGGCGCTGATGTGTTGTAGAAGCTTGGATAAAGTTCAGCCACGCCCTCTTAACTTTCGAGTTCGATTGTATACAGAAAAATGTAAAATTCTAAGATACAATAACACAGAAATTCGAACACAAATCATGAAGAACGTGTTATAATAATTTCTAAGATTGCCAAAAAAGAGAAAAAAAATCATTATACTTCAAAAAATATTTCTAATGAATGTCTTTTGAAAATTCATGTATACTTTAAACAGATTGTTTAAAATGAAATATTTGTTTTGTTTCATTGAAGAACATTTTACAATAGTGCATCTTTAAGGCAATGGATTCAGTGGCTAATTAGCCCTCGTACAGATCAAAACATATAGAATTTTTAAAACTTAATTCAGTTGAACTTTCATATTTTTTAACTTCTTAAAACGAAATTGAAACAGAAAATAATGATGACGCAGTTTTCTCAGATGGGTCAATGTGGAATGGTGCCAGAGACAGGATCGAAAGCTCGTTTTTTCGAAACGCGATTCTCCCTAATATCCGCGTACCTGGGCTTGGGGTAAATTAAATTTGTCGGAGTCAAACGTCCTTCCGCTAGTATGATGTGGAAATCTGGATACCGATTTTGAGTCCTGACTGATTCCTTTTGAGAGGGGATACCGATTTTGGTCTTGTACACGCCATCTGACTAAATTTATATTTGAGAGGTTCGTTCCAAAATAGAACTTGTGTAACTACAAATGGAATAATAATCCACTAACCTAACGGGACTATATAGGAATGCTGAATACACTGTCTCTACACAATATCAAAAATTCACAACTTTAAAATATCAACATATAATAAGACAGAACACAAAATTAGGAAAGTAAACAAATAAAATTCAATATATTGCTATATTATAAAACACGAACAATGTAACAATTTATATAAAAGGTGTAAGTTTGTTCGTGTGTTTGTGTATAAAAGAAAAATTCTGTACTGTATTGTCTTTTAGTACTTTATACTTAGTGACTTTGGGTTTACGGAATCCCATTCAGCCACTAAGGACAGAGATAATAATTCAATTTTCTCCCTACTTCCATCCAGGAGTACTCACTTCTTCAAAGAAGAAAACAGAGTATTCAGGATGAAACCATTAAGAAAAATGAACTGAGTGGGGAGGTCGACCCTGTCTCATAAATCATAAGACTACTTGTTCTATTTCTTATTGTGAAAACATTTCACAATAAAATCGAGGAAAAACAAAAACTTAGAATGGAAACGGCGGGTCAACCTGACAAAGGGAAACTAAAAGAGGGAATTTTTTTATGTGTACAGATACTTTTTATTCGTGACTCAACTTTAATTCTTCAAGGGGATAATAAGTTCTTTTTTTTAACAATTTCAGTAGGTTTATTCGTTAAAGCATTTGGTTTGGTTATTTCGTAGTTTACATTAGAAAGTTTTTTTACTGCTTCATAGGGACCTGAAAAAACTGGAGATCATTTTCTGCGATTCGGATAATTAAATTCCTCATACATTACAATGTCACCAAGTTTAAAAGGAGAGTCAATGAAACGAGCGTCACATTTAATTTTGTTTTTATCATGATACTTTATTGTATTCTGTTTTGCCAATGTCCAGGTTTCTTCAACTGAAGGGAGAAATTAATTTTGAGTTAATGGAGGGGAATAGGGTAAAGTGCCAAATAAGAAATATGCAGGGGGAAATGTTGTGACGGAGTGAGGCGTTAAAATATAATCATTAATAACTTGTTCCAGAAGTTTAGTCCAAGGAATTTTGGTAGGAGTAAAATTTACTTTACATTTTAATTTGGTTACAATGGACTGCTTCACTCGTTCACACTTACCATTTGTCTGGACATGATGCGAGGAAGTTAATAAGTGTTTGTAATTTCTAAGAAACTGTTTGAATTTAGATGAGGTAAAAGCACCATTTCTATCACTTAACAACTTAGTCGGTACTTGAATTTGAAAAACTAGTTTTAGACGATTAGCAGAAGTTTATGTTGTTTTACTTTTGGAAGGGAAAGCCCAAACATAACGAGTTGCATGATGAATTATTAAGTGTAGATATTTTTAGTGAATTATGGTAGTTAAATCCTCCAACAGTATCGATCGAAAGAAATTCAAAAGGTCTATCTGTGGGTGGCACGGTTTGTAAAAGACCAAATCTTTTTTGCCTTTTCTTTTTGTTTAATTGACAAACTTCACAGCGTTTGAAAAATACTGAAATATCTTGGTTAATGTGAGGCCAACAAAGAACATAAGTGTGGCCTGCAAAGAGAGTTTTGAATTCGTTTTACACGCAAAACATTTCAGAATTACATACTATTATTAGATACAAAATAGGAATAGATGTTCATGGCTTAACCGAAAAATCTTTTTCTGAGACAGCTCTCCCCCCCTCTTTAGTTAGGTTAATCGGGGTTGAACTGTAATTCAAAATTTATCCTAGGCTAGACACTTATAAGCTCATCCAGTACGCCAGAGATTATACTGAATGAATAGTCTTATTTCTCCTAGATTCAGAACTACCGGAAATTAACTAAACCCAGAAATTTTTTCAGCATTTTCCTAGACAATTATTTATAAAGATAGAGCCTACCGGATTATTTGAGTTTAAAACTGACGTCTATATCCGTTACAATATATCCTAGAATGAATTTTTAAAATCTATACGGTTTACGGAAATATATAAGGCAAAATTCTTATTTCCAAGATTTAAGTATCTACCAGGAATATTCAACTTCCTCGATATGTTCCTAGACAAATTTCAAAAAACTTTACAGCCTACAGGATATATAATTTACATATTCAAATCGATATGTTAACCAATATTATTTAAAACGAATTCAAATTATGACATAACATTGTTTAACCTTTCAGAGGGCGCGCCTGCGCAAATTTTACGACATATCGTCCATCGTATACATCGTGCTGTTTTACAAACATAAATACAACTTTTATTTGTGTTATTTGTATTTATTAGCTTAATAGTAAACAAGGATTTAAAAAATAAAAATTGCACTTAAATTTATTGTGGCATCATAGCGGGATCTGAAAATATCTCGAATTGTAATTGCATGCAGATCGGATCCGCCCTCTTTGTGATGTCACCTATCGACCAATTAGTCCAGTCACAACAGACAAAAAAAACTTGAAATTTCGGAAAAACTCGCATAGAACTGAAAATTGGTACAGACCTTAAATAAATCATTATAAATGAAATGTCAAAAGTCCCCATCAATCCCACTTCGGCTAATACTTTTATTCAAGGTCAAAGGTAAAAAAATCGGTTTATCGCAAATATTTCTTAAACTGTAAATTTTATGGTAAAATAGTCCATACAAAATTTGTAGATTGTGCGATTCTCTACGAAGAAAAGTCTGAATACTTTTTTTCCTACGAATTTTTAAACCGCGATATCTCATGATTGATGATTTATGAGATATCGCGGTTTAAAAATTTGGAAATACACTGGCTAAAATAAAAAAATAGCCATAACACTTTCCACATAATGGGTGTCATTCAAATTATTACTCCAAAAAGTTTAGTTTTAGCAGAAGAGCCTTTATCACGAACAAAACAAGTAATTTCTGCAAAAGATTTTGCGCCAAAAGCTCATGTGCCAATACAAGTGTATCACAATAATGGTGTAGTAGGATACAGTAAAATAACTGCACAGAATTTTGCTTGTGAAAGTGATACAATGCATCTTTTTTTCGGAAAATAGATATATTATGGTTGTATGAGAAATGGAATAATTTATCATTATTATTATTGTTTACTTTTCTGTTTTATTTATTTATTTTTCTTTTTAATTCAAATTTATAATTTTCTATTATTTTTCTATTATTATCATTACCAGGTTGGAACGGTTATATTGAACGTTTATCAAGCAATAGTGTGGAATTTTCAATATCTCGAATTCTATTTTTAACATTTATTCCCCAACCAGCACGTCACTACAATACTATATACACAACTTGACTATGTGCTTTGGAGAATGAAAAGCGTTATGGCCACGATTCATGCATTGTTACTTTTGATCAACCCTTATATACAAAAGCTCGAGAAATTGTAGCTTCAGCACCTGAAGGATCTAATTTATCAAAGATTGTAATAAGGCTTGTAGGTTTTCATTTACTCAGTTCGTTTTTTGGAGCATTTGGTTATATTATGCAAGGAAGTGGTATCAAAGAGGTGATTTCTTTAATTTATGCACCTAATTCATTAGATAAAATGCTCACTGGACGTACTTACAGAAGAGATGTCAGAGCTCACACATTACTTCATCTCACTTTAGCAACAATACTATCAAAAGAACTTGTTATTAATGATGATATGGATGCAAATCTTCAAAACGCTATTGAAGATGTAAAAAATAACACTATTTCATATAATGATATTGAAAATTGTGATGAGAAAACTGAAGCATTACTTTATTAGTGCAATAAAAAATTAAAGCAATATGAAAGACGAGGCTCTATAGGAAAATTATGGATTCAATATTTTCATATGGTATTGATTGCAAAGGAGTTCATAAGAGCCGGACGTATGGGAGATTGGCAAGCTCATTTGAATTGCGTTAAAGAAGTATTTCCTTATTATTTAGACGGCAGTTGAAGAAGAATTTGAAGATTATTTAGATGACAGTTGATGAAGAATTTGAAGATTAATCATAACGCAATTTTTTTAAATAAATTGAAAACTGTATGATAAAGTTTGTTTCATTAAAGTAGATATAAAAACCTCTTTTGTACAGAATTGCATAATTTACAAACTTTGTATGAACTATTTTTAAGATAACACTTACCGTTTAAGAGATATTTGCGACGATTTTTCGACCTTTGACCTTGCATAAAATTTTTAGCCGAAGTGGGATCGATGGGGAATTTTGACATTTCATTTATAATGATGCATGTAAGGTCTGTACCAATTTTCGTCTCTATGCAAATTTTTCCGAAGTTGAATGTCTATTTTGACTGGTCTAAATAGCGAGCAGCCTGTTGGAGTACTTAAAGACTATGATTACTTTTGTTCACTCTCTTCTTTCTGTATCATCTCACAGCCAGCGTGTTTAATGATGTTATGATTTAATTTACATTTTTAATTTAGTTGTTATTCCCTTAAATTTGTTATCTAGTAGTCATTCTTTGACTGTGTCACCAGTTCTGTGTTTCTCACAATGGAGTACTTGTGATATATATGTGGAATCAGGCATGATAGGTTGAGAAGCTGAGTAGTGTAGTATAGTACTAGTCAATATAAAGCACTTGAGTGTCAATCGCTCTACGTACCGAATACCTCAGCGACTAGACTAATAAATTTCGCCTCTACACATGCTGTAAAGTTAACTTGATCACGACGTAGGCCTAGAAGTTGCATTATAAAAGAACGATATAAATATGTAATACGATGAACAATGCAAGTATCTCCCTCTGGAAGGTTAAAACAGGAGAACTAATCCCATCAAAACATTTGAAATCTGTTACTTATTTTCAATCAGTAGCTCAATGATAAAGGAAATAAATGACGCTCTCTACTTGAGCTGGATTTCTTCAATCAAAAAGTAAAAAGTCGAATAAAAAGTAAAAGATCTCACTGCTCGACACCATTAAGAAATCATGTTGTCCAATATCTGGATAATTGGAGACATGTTAGTGACCGGAGGGGAATGGATATCTTTATCAAACTCCAGACCCTGTGCAATACTTGTGCTCTTCATCTACAATGGATACCATCGCATGTAAATTTAAAATATAACGATATTGCTGATAGTCTTGTTAAAGAAGGTACTACCATGCCTCAGGCCTATGTAGAACCCTTGACCTACCATGAATTATACTCAAGAAGAAAGGTGTTTGTTAACATTTCTTGGAGGCATCCACCAGCTCGTTCATAGTATCGTCGTGAAGGCCCCGGTGCTACTATAAATTTTAAGGGGTATAGGAAAGACCAAACAGCTTTGGCTCGCTTAACTTCCGGTCACTTAAAACTCCTCAGATACTCTCGTGGTGATAAGAAGTTCAATATCTGCACAAAGTGCAACATGATTGAGGCCACTCCGCAACATCTGCTTGACTGTTTTGTCTTGGTGTATGATGACCTGCTTAAGCGACCTGATTTTGTGTTGGAGGTGATGAAGTCGAACGACCTCATGCATCTGATCTTATTCAGATCAGAAGGATTAGAAAGAAGAAGAAGAAATCCAGTCTATTGCATTACACTAAAACAACAGTCTTTCTTTATATCAAAACATTTATTTGGGTATTTACAAAAAAGAAGTTCTTAAGTTGGACATAAATTTTTGAAGAACTTGTCCTGCCTGCTTGAAATATTAATTCAATTCCAATCAGCGACAGACTGCGTGTCAAGAAGCAAACATCTGAAAATAATTGCTAAATCTATCTTTAGCTCTACTATTTGGAATATAAGACTGAAGATTGAAATTTCATTACAATACCTTACAATGATTATTTAAAGTGATAATAATAAAGACAGTTTTTCAAAAATTCATTCCAATCAAACTTTAAAAGACATCAAAAGTACTATCTCGCATGGTTATAAGCAGAAATACTTATTCTTCTGCCTTAGTAACAGAAATTATTTTAATTTAGTGTCTTTAGTATAATTTAAAAATCCATTATTGTTGCATACAACTAAATATTTTACGTGATCCCGATTTGATTAAAGATTGAGTTCAAAATAAAATATCCACATTTCTATACAACAATTCTAAACTATAAAAAATATAATTAAATTTCTGACATTGTTCCTTTTTTTAACGTAAATTTACCACAATATACTTTTATTACAAAATCAACTAGTAATTTGGCTCCTATCCTTCTTCTCAAAGTTGCTATAAAAGAACAAATTCTCTGCTTTGTATTCAGTGGCGTACCTAAATAAAATGGCGCCCAGGGCAAATTCCAAAACTGCGACCCCCTCTTTCTTTTGAAATGTGATCCTCATTTTCTTTTGTGAAACTTTATACCGGGGAGTGAAAAGATTAAAAGTGCAAACAAACTTTAAAAAATAATAAATAAAACAGTTTTGAGTTTATAGGATATTTATTTACTCATAAAATTTTTTTTACAAAATTTCTCTTCATTATCTCAAAAAATCTAATTCTAAAAATCTAAATCGAATTCTAACTTTAATTCTTTAAATATGACTCAAGTAAGAAATTCAAAATTGTTTGTAAGAAACTTTGGATTTACTAGAAAAATATAAATAAAAGTACTTGACTCGAACTTGAAAAATAATATAAAATGTGAACAAATCTCTTAATCCATTGAAGAAAACCTTACACGTTTGAATAATAATGGAAAAAAAATATTTATATTACTTCTTTGCCCATAGACAGTATTACACATATATACACATTATGGCAGGAACTGAATTTCTTTAGGTAATTGTTCTCGTTAATTACTAAAGAAATCGGTTTCATTTGTTTTGATTTTAACGCCTATATGGACTGATAATTTTTACTTGCAAATGCAAACTTTATGCGGTATTTTCTCTTTCTGTCTTTCAGTATTTTTTTTGAACAACTGCATTTGGGTTTGCGAAATTAAATTTAAAATAAACACTATCGTATTTTCAGCACACAAATTATGCAAATATTCAGTACTAGAAAACAATGTAAAGATAGCTCAGTAATAGAGTGAAGTTATGTTTTTCAAAGATTCTGGAGTGTTCTTACACTACGCCAAAAAAAATAGAGGTATTTTTATCTTTCTTCACTCGACCTCTTTGACGACTGAAGATAGGAATGACACATTTTTCATTTATCACCAACTTCCGAAGAAACCGATATAAAGTCAATATGCATCAGGCATACCATTAGAAACCCTGAGGTGATATACGATTCCTAAATATTCCAGGGTTGTGAAAAAGATTGCATTCTTAAGATTTTCCCACACTTAGTTGAAACCATTTCAATTTTTAATTATCTTGGGAATAAGAGCTTTTTAAACAACCTACTTTTCTTTTAATGCAACCAATTTATTCCTCAATTTTGCGCCCCCTTGTGATTGCGCCCAGGGCACATGCCCTACCTGCCCCTCCGTAGTTACGCCACTGTTTGTATTCATTAATTGTTTACTTCAAACTTCACTTTTGTGTACAGTTTGTATTTTTTTTTCGTAGGTTGTCTTAAACTATGAAACACAAATTATATGCATACCTTGCATTTATATTTTGCACGTTAGGGAAATATTTTGAACATTTTTCAGTACATGTACTGAAATATTTATTTTCATCCCAATACTTGTAACATAAACTTAATTACACATGACATTATGAATGCCAGTTGCTTCGAAAAATTAGTTATCATGATTTTTGCATCTAAAACAATGAATATTAATAAACATCGTTAGAAATAAAATATGACTGTAAGTATGATTATTCAAAATTGTCAAATATAAATTATGACCGTCAGAACTGCCGGCCAAAGTTTATGTTGGGTGATTTTGATATTTTTTAGTTAAGTTAAATATTTAAGAATCTCATTCAATACTTTTATACGCTTTACGCGAAACTTTATTTACAGTTTTACTGATTATAATTATCAGCATAACTTATGAGTGTATGCTTATGTTATCTTACTAAAAATAAAAATCTTTTACGAAATGTTCGTGATACAACTATTTTCAAAATAAAGATTCAAGTATCCGAATTATTATTTTCTAAAATATTTTATTTGTATTGTTTTCTAAATTAGGAGGGAATAAGTATAGAAAATTGATTTTCCTATCTCTAAACTAATGCAAAATTTAGAAAAGATTGATAATTTCGGGGAAAATGAAATCCCGGCAAGAACCAACAATTTTATAGAAATGAGGTTTCTCTATCTTAACTGAGGCCTAATTTAATCTCACGTCTACGGGAGTGTAAGACAAAAGGAAAACTCAGTTAAATAGCAATTAAATTTTTTAAAACAAACATAAGTGAAAGATATTTACAGAAATGAGGTATTTACATATTTCACAAGAGAAAGATTTAGGGTTTAGACATTATTAGGATTTTAACATTACGTAATAAGGTGAAAAGACAATTATCTCTCCAAAATCTAATTACTTACATTACATTTAAAGGATATTAGCAATCCCCCATCGCCGCAGCTACTAGGGGAAAACCCCGTAGATCGTTAAGTCTCCCTCGACCGCATATCTATTCCATTGCAAATCTAAGAGCCAAATCATATGGATTAAAACGTTGCACTCCGTTTTAACGATAAACTCCCACGTATGTCACGTGGTTTGTGAGGCAAAGGCGCGTGATCTTATCTTTGGATATCTTTCTGCTGACTTTGCATTTATTCAAATAAGCTTGTTTGGCGAGTGAAAAATTATTTTTAGGAAAGAATTAAACTCCCGCTATTAAGCTAGATGGGAAAAATACAATTCCCACATAAATTTCTTTAAAAAATGAGAATTTTTATATATATTTCTTGAAAAATAATTTGAAGAAAAAAAATCAGAACTATCTCAGGAAAATAATCACACTATTTCTTTAGTTTGAAGTTTCTGATGCCTTTTCGAACTGATGATATGGAACTTCTCTTTTTTTTAAGACACTTCATTTTTAATATTGATCTTGTTAAAATTGTTGACCTAATTGAAAAGTGAACCAAAATGAAACTCACATCTAATTGTTCTTTTATCCGATTACTCATTACGAATTTGAAGTTTAAGCGATGCTTTATTTTAATTAATTTTAAACCAAAAGGATACATCAGGAGTTGGATACATAAAGATACTGGAGAGACATCTTAAGAAAGTTGAACTAAAAAGTAATTTTCCTGAACCCTATTTAATTTTGTTTGTAATTTTTTTTTTCAAAATTCAATAGCAATATTTTTAGTTCACAAGTTTATTGAATTTTGGTTGTTCGTCATGAATATTTATATTCAGATTGCCATGCTGAAAATTTTTCCTACGCAAGGACTCTCTGATTTGTGAGCGTATGATTTCCAAAGTTTTCCGGGTTGCAGTGATTTTCCCCTATCCAAGCATTCCACAGTCAAAATAAGCAAGAATTTAACTCATTTTCCTCAAATTTCAAGCTATTCCAACAGTTTCTTTGTTAATGTTAGAGGAAAAACCAATAGATCAATTTCTACTATCTACAGTATCTGCATGTAAATCTTTGTCGTAAATATTTTTATTCGAACTTCCTCATCAATTATGCATATAATTGATTTTTCAAATTTACAGCATATATTCGTGTAAGTTTATTTATTTAGTGAGAAGAGTGTTGTTAATGTTTATTGTAGAAAGGAAACATTGACGAATTCGTATGATTGAAAGAAGATTGTGCGTGAATATTTTTTCAAAAATATTTTTTCGTCGATGAGAATGCCTGCTTTGCATATGGAGCACCTCTTTTATCTAATAAAATGTCAAAAAATGAAAGAAAATCTTTTTTTTAAAGGAAGCACACTGAATTATTTTTATGATGGAAGAGAAATACTTTCGTCTCCTTAATGGAGAGTTTAAGTTTAAGAATCATCTTTCTTCAACGTTGCTTATACTTAGCTCCCAAATATATTACAATTTGTTGAACCTTCTGAATATTGTGATTTCCTATGATTCTGACTTCGAAAACTCTTCCTTCCAAAATTAACTCAACCGGATTCTCTTCTTTAATGCATCGTCACTTAACGAGTATCATCACTTATCTCAATATTTTTAACCATCGAAGAGGAAGAAAATACTCATTTTTTGGCAACCAATAACGAATATTTTTGAATGTTTTTAACATCTGATATAAACATTAGACCGCATGTTCTTACCACATGTGAAAAAATTCATAAATATTCGTTGTTGGTTGCGGAAAATTGAGTTTTTTCTTCCTTTTTGAAATTTCAAAAAAATTGAGATAGGTGGTTTTGCTTGTTAAGCGGCGATATTCGAAGCACATTACGAATTAGTTAATATTTAAAAATGGTGAGCTCCTCTTTTTTTGAATTCAACTAAATAACTGCAAAATTAAGGATTTCGGCAAATAATCCTTTGACAAAGATATTTTCTGAAAAATTAATAATTATAATTAAAATACCAGGAAATCTCGCATAAAAGGTTTATAAACTGTTTTAAAAGAACATGAAATAAATGAGCTAGAATTGTTTGAAAATCTCAAAATTTTTTGAATGAGGTGGAGGGTTGGTTAGAGTAGATTTCATATATTTACAATGCTTTTTTTTTCTTTTGAATGTTAGAAATCGAAACATTATGCTTTAGTGTAAGACAGTCTAGACTTAATATGCTGTATCGCTTGACACTTTTATAATTTCGTTCAATTAAATTTAAAACTATGATATATTTAATTTTCGAAACAGCATAAGCTTTAGAGCTTTGAAAAACTTCAAAAATGCAAAATACAAAGCAGAAAAAAACAAAATAAAACTTTTCAAAATGAAAAGCTTCAATGTTACGTAAATTTTAAAGAACTGTTTTTTTCATAAGTTCTTCAATGTTGACTTTGAAAATTGGATTATAATAATGTTAAAATCCTTTATAGATATGCATTTTATTGCTTAAATTGCGTACGTTAAGATGGTGTTATAATATTTAATAGAGAATGAAAATTTTAAGCGATTTATATTGAAAATGAAAAGATTGCTCAAAGAATTTATTTTATCAGCACCCAAGATGTGACGCTGGATCAAGCACAGTAATTTAACGCCATAATTTTGGGATAAAACAGCATGTGAATTAGCATTGGTGAAATAATCGCTAAATGTTAACAATTTTTCGAGCTATTGATTGTTTTGCGTAAAATTATCAAATAACCACCTTTTTTTTATTTATGAAAAATTATTAAATAGAGCTCGAAAGTAACTGATATTTCCTTTTTAAACGAATTCATCAGAAATATTTCTTAATTTTTTTTATGATTGTAAGAGAAAAAATTATAATCGTTGAAGAAAAGGAAAATTATATATGGAAAAGAAATTGAAAAAACTCATGAAAAGTCAAATTTAGAATAGGGAGGAGTTGGGTTTAGATTGATACACGGGAACATTGATACAGTCCATAATTTTTGATTATTGGAATGGCTAATGATGTTCACATCGTCTCATATATATGCCACTGTAAACCTAAGCACTCGGCATACTTTTCAGCCATGTTTAGTCCAAAGTTAATCTACAAGTGAATCGAACCGCTAATCTTCTCGTCTAAGTAAATTTCGAATCATTGAAAAATCTCGGTTTCCGTTATGGAAATATTTCGAGATATCACCAAATTAACTATGTTAATTAGCTCGGTTAATTAGTTTGTCGATCCGAACAAAACTGCCCCCTCCAGTCATTTTTATCGATATAATTTTTGTGACGATACGATAATAAATACTCGAGTTGCCGAAGTTATCCCATTTTATTTTTTGTTGCTGTTGAGCAATGTAAAATATCATTGCGACAATGTTCGATATTCTGAATGCCATAAAATGTCGTGAATATGTCGTAACAAGAATGGAGAAAATCTTTCCCTATTAGGGACTTGTTATTAATAATTGTCTATAAGTATATAACAATTCTTTCTATGTTTTTCCTCCTCTCAATGGTAAATCACTGTCTTCAAAAAAGAATATGATTTGCGAACTTTCTCAAGCTTAGA
>BGPR01001549.1:0-33304 GCA_013235015.1 Araneus ventricosus
TTCTTCATAATTACTATCAATACATATGAAAATATTTTCTTTCCAATTGATTTAACTTTCAGAAGTCATGGTCGTGAACTTTTACTACTTTTTTTTTTTCCTTTTCCACACTTTCTAACTTGAAGTTATTCAGTATTATCGATCATATTATCAGAAGAGATGAAAGGAATTCTTATAAAAGAACTAAATTTGCAACCTTCACAATTAATTTTTCCCAAACGTGAAAACAAAGAAATGGGCTGAAGATTGGCTGCATTTGTGTTTCCATTAAAAGTGTCATTTACCGACACTCATTTCTTGCGGCAATCAATCCTATTTCCAAAGATAACAAATTTTTACGCAATTATTATCACGTCTTTTCAGTTCACTACACATAAAACATATTACTCTAAAGTAGTTTCTAAGCCATAATGACATTTCGTTACGCACCCACGCAACATTTCCAAATTTTTCTTGTATATATAATGAGGATGTAGAATTATCAAGTTCTTCAAGCATGTACTTTTCACAAAAAAGTAGTTGGCATGAAAAAAGGAGGGGATCATTTATAGAGCACCTTTATTGGTAGATTTGCCGAAAAGGATGCCATCGGAAGGTAAAACACTGTACTGGAACTAATTTGATTTTCTTTCACATTTATTACCTTATCATTTTGATGAGATTGAATAGAAACATGCTGTTTCTCAGGAGAAAAAACAATTAAAAGGAGCAAATTACCACATTATTTTCACTCAGAAATAAATAATAAAGAGTATTGTCGTTTTAAAACCAAGTACTTACCATCTATATAATTTCTTTTTCATTCCTTCTCAACCCAATCTTTTTAGGATGACACTATTTCATACCGCTTTTTATATCATTAGATCACAAGAATTGCAGTTTCTGCAATTCGAAAAACAGTCTAATCTGTATTTATCTACACTGTTAAAATTGCATCTTCCAGATTTAACATTAACAGAGATGTCTTTATTATATGTAGCAGATAGATAATAATACGTGCATTTAAATGATATATGAGCTAAATTAAGCAATTAGTAACCAACTACCACTTTATGGCTTATGGATACATACATGGCATCCGTCTAAAAAAAGTATCCGAGCGCTGCTCATTAGTCATGAACTAATAATCGCACTTTTAACCGCATCAGCATCGAAAATGTTTACGTTTCTGAATATTTGATCACCATATCTATCTCATTGAAATTCTTAAAGAACTGCCCCATCTGTAAAACATATTCCATGCTAACATATAATTAAACGAATATATAGAATATCAAATTATACTATAAAGAAATTGTAATTATGTCGGTTGAACTCAAAAGGTGTGCAACAAGTTTATTTTCAACCCGTAAGCATTTAAGATTTAAACTAAGCCAAATCTTCTCAGCATATTATTTCTTTTTGACTGGCTTTACATGCATTTAGTACACTCAGATAAAAAGTTAAGTTATAAAGTAAGAAATTAATAACAAAAAACTATTTAAAAATGTCATTCTGAAATTAAGAAGCATAAAATGTTCCACAACATATAAACTAAACCACATACAATCCACACGAAGGTAAAAACTGACGATTAATTTTTAATGAAGAGTTTCTTTTAAAACTTGATAAATTCAGAAATAAAAATTATGAAAATTACTTACTGCAATCAATGTGGAAACTTTTCAGTTCTCACAATGGCACGTATTTCATTGTCGTAGCAAGGGTAATTTTTCACCCCTTCATCGTATTTGACTTTAAAAAGAGGTATAGAACCACTAATGTATTGTCTCCATGATGTCCCTTAAAGCTGGACATTCACGGTCAGTCCAAACCGCGCAAATGCTGAGGTAGCACTCCACACCATCCAGATTTTCAGAACATTCATTTTGTAGATCATTCACGCTCCGTATCGTGTAAACCGAAAACCCTTCACCTACGGGCACTCCAATCCCCTAGGGCAGGGATGGGCAAACTTTTTCGGCCGCGGGCAAAAAATCGAAAAAAAAAGCTTGGCGGGCCACACAAGATAAATTTTTCTAAAATTTTAAAAACAATATACAAGTATTACAATTTAAATATGTTAATGAGATGAATGAAATTGCGATTTCATTTTTAAAAGTGCCTTATATTGAGGTTCGAAGTGAGATGTACTGATTCTAAGGAACGAGGCTAAATGCTCATCTGTCAGTCTACTTCTGAAATAATTCTTTCTAAGGTTCATAGTTGAAAACACTTGTTCACATATATAAGATGAAGCAAACATAGCACTGATTTTCTGGGCGTGAGATATTAAATGTGGGAAACATACTTTCGATAATGATTTGTAAAACTCTAACTTTGGCATATTTAGAAACGACTGCTTGAGATGATTGTTAGATTGCAACTCAATTAATTCAAGCTGCAAATCTGACCTCACTGCTTCACAATTTACATTGAAAGGCATGGTAAAAATATCCAATTCTGTTTGAATGGCACTGAAAACTTGAAATCTGTATTCGAACTCAAAATGCAGTTTTACTGAGGGTATTGAATTTAACTTCGAGAAATGAGACAAATCGTTCTTAGCTAGCTGCCCAGCAAACAGATTAAGTTTTAGTTTAAAAGCTTTAAGATGGGCCCAGATATCGTCGATAAATTGATTTTTCCCTTGCATCTTGACATTCAAGTTGTTCATTTGACAAAGAAGATCTGTGAAAAATGCAAAGTCCGAAAGCCATTCTGTATCTTCTAACATTTCGCACTCCGCAGAACACTGTTTCTCATGGAAGAATGACACAATGTCGTCTTTCAGCTGCCAAACTCGCTCGAAAACACATCCTGCACTAAGCCACCTTACTTTCGTGTAATACAGTACATCAGAGTATTCAGATTGCACGGACTGAAGAAAATCTCGAAATTGCCTGTGAGTAAGCCCACGAGATCGAATAGTATTTACAAGCTTCACGACTACATCAAGCACGGGTTTCATATTCAATGCAGATTTACACAGAACATCTTGATGTATAACACAATGTAGAAAAACAACATTGTTCCCGGGATAGTTTTGATTAAAGAGTCCAAGAAATCCAGATTTTTTCCTGTCATATTTGGTGTTCCATCGGTCGTAATATTACATATATTTGTTATAGGCACTTTCAAAGTTAAAAGCCCTTCCTGAAATTCACGAAAAATATCACATCCCTTTGTAGTTCCCTTTTAAAGAACGCATGCATGCCAGTTCCTCGGTAATTTCAAAGTTCTCATCAACGCCTCTTATAAATAATACTATTTGAGCAGTATCATTTATATCAGTGCTTTCATCCATAGGTATGGAGCAAAATTTAAACTGGCCAATCTTTGACTCTAATTGTGATGTCAAATTTTTACCGATGGCTTCGATTCTAGAAGTCACCGTTTTTCGAGATAAGCTTACAGTCTGAAAATTATTTTTCTTGTCTGGACATAAAACATCACAAACTTGGAGCATACATTGTTTAACGAACTCCCCATCACTGAGAGCTTTGTTATTTTTAGCAATATTGTATGCTACAATGTAACTTGCATGTGTAGTGTTTACCTTCTTGAAAAAATTTTGTCGGCCTGATAATTTTTTACAAAGACTTTCTACATATTGTTTTCTTTCATATTCGGCCATTGCTTCGTAATTGGAATTCTTATGCTTAGATGTGAAATGACGGGAAATGTTATATTCTTTGAAGACTGCTATAGCTTCATTGCAGATGAGATAAACTGGTTTATCTTTAACAACTGTAAAAAAATATTTCCAGGTTCATTCATCATTTAAAGCACGGCACTCTGAATCAACTTTACGTTTTTCAGTAGCCATTTTGGGGTTGAAATATTTTACGAATAACCCAAACAAGCACTAGCTACGCTATACTTTTAATACTTTCACCACTATTCACAATGATGCTATATGTCCGCAATCTTTCCATACGCAATCAGTAATATTAAAACTCGCGCCAAAAGAAAAAGCCGCTGGGTGGAGCTTAAAATGCGCAGTCTGCCACATGTGAGGTCTAATTCACCTATATTGGATTCACATATGTCTGCTCCCCGAGAAAGAGATAACGCTTTTTGGCGCCAGTCTACAGCCATAACTAATAAAGAACTTCCGCTTTTAACACTTTACCGATTGAAAGCTGTCTGTTTATTGATAGCTTCGATAGAATATACACTACGAGTAATGTACAGAAACACATCGATGCGATGTGGTTGAATGCGAAGAACAGAATGATTTTCAACAGAAATGAAACCGGAAATACCATCAATAAATCAAATAAAAAAGAACATTGCAACCAGAGGGCGCGAGCGAAAGCCAGACGCACTGGCGCCAACAATGTCTGTACTTGCTATTTCCGTCGATTTATGTTTTGTAGAACAAAAATAGAGAAGGTAAAAAGATCATTAGTTCTTTGAAAAAAAGGAAGAAAAAATAATATTTAAACAAAGTAGAAAAGGCGATGGATATATAATATTTAAATCATATTTTCTTTTAATTTCCGTCGGACCGGCAAATTAAAATTCTATCCGCGGGCCGGATAAAACCTTCCGGCGGGCCGGAGTTGGCCCGCGGGCCGTAGTTTACCCATATCTGCATTAAACATTAAAATATTACCTTAGCTTTCAACAATAAAAAAGAAACATGCAAATAAATATTTATTTAAACAATGAAAATGGTTCGAATTGTGTTGCAACAATGAAAAGTATTGTTGTAAATTATGCCAAAATTTTTTTTTTAATTTTATTAAAATTATAGAAAAATTTTACAGCAACTTAATTGATATCATTGAAAAGGTAATTGTTTGCTCTTTCAGATGGTGTATAAATAATTTTTGTGCTGTAATATGTTCGGAAGTTATTAAGAAAAAACACCAAAATTTTGCTTATTTTTAATTAATTAAAATTCTAATTAAAATTTCAAAAACGGCTTCGAGGTGCACATTTCCACCTTTCAAAGAATGTTTGTATCTCGTAGCTCTAAGTCCAGCGGTCTGCCCTGTAGAGCGCCAACACACACAATAACACATAGACACACGCACATTCTCCTTTATTATTAGCAGAGATTAGTAGCTAGTTTAAACCGAGAAGAGAATTTGGCTCTCAAAAGAAGTCTTAATCGCTGCACTGCTGATCTTTGGCTCTTTTCACTAATGAGTTTGCCGGCGTAGTGGTACACTTCCGGCATCTAGAGTGGAGGATCTTGAGCCTGAGACCCGATTACACAGAAAATCCCCCATGCATGAGGGATCTCATTAAATCTATCGGGTGTCGAATGCCTTCACGTTGGTATATCTTGATAGTTTTGCGACTAGGGTGAAGGATGAGGTTTCGTCATAGTCACGGACCAAAATAACCACGGTTCAAAATTACCAAGTCTAAAGGCCCCTCACAACTTCAGAACTGGACGTGAATTTATAAAATCAATCAAAAAATCAACTGAATGGCTTGTCTGTGTCACATTTACTGTGACATTTATATTTAAGAATTTTTTTTCTTTTTGTTGCCTATTTTGATAATGAGGATTTGACCTTCTGAAAATCAAACTCATTGACGTTTTCCTGATATAATGTAAGTATATGTAATTAGCTCTTTAGCTCTTTAATTTACTGATAAAAATTAAGTTTTAGGGGCCAGAACAGCACAGCAATTTAAACCAGCGGGAGTGATCTCCCCTAAACTTTCTCGTATACTTTCTAAGTGGAGATTCGTCAAAATCTCGAGTTCGAATTTTTTTTGACGATTACAATACTTTCTCTCTGTATACTTCGTATACGAGAAAGTGAAACAAACAAACAAACAAACCTGAAATCAAATATCTGTTGCCACGTTTTAAAAAAATAGTACTTTGAAGCAGGTGCGATAAAATAGGCAATGCAATGAATACTAAAGCGAAAATTTTGCTTTGGAATTGAATTCCCAAGAAAACAATTTATACTACCACAACCGTAACAATTGCAAAAGCGCGTAAATAAAAGATTTGCTGAAATAATGAGATCGGTTTGAATTTTATTTACAACAATAAAAAAATTGTTACAATTTATGTTTGAAAACATTATTTATTGTTGTAAATAAAATTTACAACAATAACAGATTGCTACCGGTACTCGTATTAAAAGAAATTGAATATGCAATTTGAACGCCCCTTTTCGACGGATTTGTCCCAAAATTTTATACCGACCTACATTCATGACGATAAAACTGTGTACCAAATTTTATCCATCTAGCTATTCAAGGTTTTGAGTTATAGCATTCACATGACCGCGGACATACAGATAGACAGACTTCCCTTTGACGGATTTTGTCCAAAATTTGATAGAAACCTACAAATTATGTTTAAAGACCACATACCAAATTTCATCTCCGTAGCTCTAATAGTTTTTGAGTTATTGTGTTCACAGACAGACACACACACACAGACATAATTCCAAAATTGTGTTTTTCGGACTCAGGGAGGTCTGAAACGTGGAGATTTGTCAAAATCTCGAGTTCGAATTTTTTGACGATTACAATACTTTCTCTTCGTATACGAGAAAGTAAAAACCACTATTAATAATGTCTTTTAATTGTTGTGTAACATTTGTAACGGTAAGAAGCCATAACAATGGCCTTCAATTATTTTAATATTAGAGAAGCAAGAATTTTCATTGTTGAAAAGACATTAACATTTCGAAAGAATTTTATATCTATCCTATTAAAATTCGAAGGTAAAAAAACGTATGTATGTATGTCCTTCTATCTTCTCACGAACCGCCGAACGGAGAAGCGCGCGGAAAGTACCAAAAGATGGGGAATAATTCAAGGAATCCATTTCGGCCATTTAAATATCGAAATTTTAATTAGTGAAAAAGATATTAATTAAAAACTAATTTACAACAATACTTTTCATTGTTTCAGATAATTATAACAATACTTTTAATTGTTTCGGATAATTATAACAATACTTTTCATTGTTACAGCGCAATTCAAAATTTATTTTATTGTTGAAGTCGTTTACTTCAAAGAACACTGTTACAACAACAATAAAAAAGTGACGCTGACAGGAATAAAAAAAAATGTATTGTTGAAAGTGTATAAATTCTTTTTTTAATCCCGTGATATAACGTCCAACAAAATCATTTTAACGAAATTAAAAGGGGTGTATTATTTCTGTAAAGTTATGTGCCGAAAGATATAGATTAGTTATGTTAGTGACTTTAATCATTATTCATTGATTTGATAAAGTTTAAATATTTGTGGAAGCTTCTATTTTAAGCTGATATTTGGAAGTTACTATTTTTGCATTGTTCAATTGTCGCTTTTTCCGATGCCTAAAAGAAAAAGAGGAATTACAGGGGATGCTGCCGGTAGACGGGAGGCAATTATTAAACGTGAAAGAAGAGTTGTTGAAATTGAAGAAGAAAGAAGCCGCCGATTGTTAACTATGGCACAACGTGGCCTGCACAGAAGAGCGGAAGAAACAGAAGAACCAAGTAATAGCCGTTTGTCAGACATGGCACAACGTGGGCAGGAGAGAACAGCCGAAGAAACAGACGAACAAAGAAATAGCCGATTGGCAGTAATGGCACAACGTGGCCAGGAGAGAAGAGCCGAATGAACAGACGAACAAAGAAATAGCCGTTTGTCAGCCATGCTACAACATGCAAGAGAACGCCGTCTAAATGTTATTGAAGAACAAAATCACCATCAGATACAAACTTTTTATGCAGCTAGAACTGTTCTGAATTGAAGAACACAACTGTGGAGAAATGGACAATCTCAGTCTGAAATGCGGAGAGTTGTATTTCCGGAATGAAAAGAATACCAGAGGAATTTACACTCATTGTTGTCATAATGGAAATATAATTGAGCAGGCTTCAGTTTATCCAGTGGAAATGAAAGGATTGATGGATGGCTCCGATGAATTAAGTGCATTTCAAAAATAACGTAAGGTCGTACCAGTGCTTCAATGGGTGCACAGATTGTACCGTCTACAGGGAGAGGAGCGTATTGCTTCAGAGTTCATGGCCAAATTTATCACAGGACCTCTCATCTACACCCAGCTGAAGCAGGAGGTGAAAACACTAATACAACACACTTCAACAATATTATAACACACATTAGGTATGTGTCACGTGACCTCAGGTATTATTCGATTTAGCCCGTGCAACGCCGGGCCATACAGCTAGTTATTACTTAAATCATGTATAGACCTACTGTTCATTTGTAATTCACACGTATCAAATAATTTTTGGTTTCTAGGAAAAGTAAACTGTAGATTTTGAGCTTCTAAAATATGATGTCTGATTCACTTTTTAGTACCAGAATGTATGCAATAATCTCTAGTTTCTAAGAATTTATATGTTTATATACACAAGAAAATTTCCCTATTCGTTCAGATTTATTTGCCCTGCTTAATCAGGATTACGCAATAGTTCATCATTAAGCATACTGATAATAAGGCAAGATAATAGTTAGTCAAGATGATTATATCGGTATGTGAGAAAAATTGAAAAATTTCAAAGCATAAATTTTAGTTTCAGTCAACTTTCTTGATCCTCTGTTATTTATTATATAACAGAAAATTTAAGAGAACATTAATTTATTAATACTGAAAAATTCCACGCAAGAAATGTTTCTGACTGATGGCGCGCAATGATGACAAATAACCAAAAAATATTGTCAGAACAAACTAATTAAATATGTAAACAATTTTAATTAATGCATACTCGTATTATCGATTTAATAACAGTTTTCAAATTTCATAAAAAAAACTTCGAAATAGCTATTGAAAATCGCACTAATGATCTCTTACAAAAGAATTTAAAACTGAGAAGAAAAATTCTTTTATTTGAATGAAAATAAAAATGTTAAATAAAACACCTTTTCACTACATGATAGAATCAAAAAGCAGACGACTCCGAGATCAATAAGAAGATTAAACAATTGTAGAGAATTCATTTGAGCAGCTGCTAACAAAGCTTCATTTTCTTGCTGCTGATGTTCCTGATGAAAAGAGAGGAAACTATTGGAAAACACTTCGAGTATGCTAAAGAATCCTTCAAGTCTGTAAAGAATAAGATTTCTAGTGGGATGATATTGGTCAAAAGAATTCCTTTGGGGTATAGTTCTAATTAAAATTTTGTTTGCAGATGAGGCAGTGATAAAAAGAGTATTTGCTTTTTGCTGAATGAGTGAGATGTTAAGGTACATCCCACTTCACTTTTTTTATTGAAAAAAAGCAAAGAATAAAGTTTTGATTTAGAATTTTTACTTCAAGGCTTTTCCTTTCCAAAATAGTCTCAAAATAATATGAAAGTTATAGTTAAAAAGCTGAAATACATTTTCCATAAAAAATAAATTTATTGATATTTTCTTGTATTGCACCATTTCCTTTTATTTGTATAGTTTCAGTTTTTAAAGATTATTTAATAGCAAGGAGTAATTGTTTATGGTATAATATATTGAAAGAATTCATATTTAATATTTATCTGGGAGTTAATCTAGATATTTTATATTTTTTTATAACACCTGTGGTGAAGGAAGTAATAATTATTAAACAATTACGAAAAAAAGTAATGGAATTTCATAGTTTTATAAAAATAATAAGGTATATATTATTGTGTTTTAAAGAATATCTTTAATCAAATGAGGGAAAACGATTGGTTATGTATAGTACAAGACAGTCTAAGAATGTTATATGAAAGTGGAAGTGTGATGGTATTCTTCGTCGATGAAATATCCTCGTAATTATCCCTAACGGTTTTAAAATGATTGACATTATTTGAACAGAATTTTTATTTAAATAACAAAAAATCGATATTTTCGCAATAAAAATCTATTTTCAAAAGTATGTTATTTAATTTCATAAATCTTCTTTCCCGCCTTTGTCTGAATTACGCGCAAAATGACCTTGAGCATTTTGGGAGAAGTATTTTCCTGGTCCCTTCGTTTAATTTAGCAAGAAATCTCTCGTGATTGCGTATTGGATTACTGAGAAAACGTAACAGAATTTATTACTTTAATTAATTTCTTTTTATCATTTTATATGGGTAAACTTCTAAAATATCGCTGTTTTGAATATTTATTGATCTGTATCTTTTCAGTATTTGTCATCATTTTTGTTGCATATATATATAACAATATATGTCAAAATAAAATTGAAATATATGAAAATGAAATAAGAAGGCGATTCAAAAACTCAACGAAATCAAATGAAAATAAAAATATATCATAAAAGAGTAAAAATGAGACAAATATTGAAAAAGAGGAAAAAGTAAAACGGTTTCGTATTACATTTCAATATTAATAATTTTTCCAAAGTTAAAAAAATGTTGAAACAAATTTCTGAATCCAGTATTTATTATTCCGCCAAATCAATGATTAATCAGTTCCAGAACGTAGGAATTTATTGCCGGCGATCCAGCTGTTGAACTTATGATTCAGTTGCTTTTAAGATGTGAGATTGGAATGGATTTCTGCATATCTAATTTATTTGCATTCTTGGTTAGAATACGATATATATGCACACATAATTAATTATGTACATAAAGAAATTTTCAAAAGCATCATCTGCCGCTCTTTTTTTACCCCACAACCCTGGTCGGACATGGCTGTGGGGCCTTTTGATGCATTGGTTTTAATACAAATTTTTGTATGTTTGGTTGTACAATTTATATTGTGTATGTAAATTAATACTTTTGATATTAATTTGCATATATATATATATATATATATATAATATAGAATGCTGCCCAGCATGTAACACAGCATATTATTTTTTCATTTTATGTTTTGCTCAATCTGTTTATCTATAAAAACTAAATGTTAAACTCTAGATTTAACGGATTCATTTACGCGAAAGTTTATCCGAAAAATATTTGCATACAATGAAAAATATTATAAACGTGCTTAGAAAAATATTTAAAATAGAATATGAAGCTTTCGGTTATGTTGTATAATATAAAATATTCAATGTACATACCTTAACTTCTCAAAACTTCGTATTAGAAGAGTGAAAAAAAAGTTTTACTGAATATATAATTTAAAATTTAAGTTGCAATTCGATTATTATTCGAGCATTATTCATTGCAAATATTTTAGTTTTTTTTTATTAAATTTCCTTCTAATTATAAAAAAATTATGCATCCTTTATTTCAAGATAACATGAAAGCATGGTTGGCGTAATGAATTCTTTTTTTTTTGCATAGAATATTCCGCTGTATACAATTTTAAATATAACGTCAAGTTTTTACTATTGATATTTCTCAGGCTTCCTTTAATTAATAATGCACAAATTATGTACTTAAAAACAATGTAATAGTAGAAAAAGAATCGATCCAAACAACTTTCTCTTTTTGCTATGAGAACGAAACGTTGGCGCACACGAAGCAAAGAAAATCTACTTCTGGTTGTTGGCGAATTCTTATAGAAAGTAACCCCAAGACGCGTAGAAACACGAACTACGTCATTCATCGGTGCAGCGCCGGAAGTATAGCGTAATCTCTGTTAGCTTCTTAACCTGTCTTTGAGTTCTTGTAACGTTAACCATAACTGACTGTGACTGACGTCAGAGACAGCGCCCTCTGAAGCGTTTGAACTTCAATTGATATCAAAAGATATAGCGCGTTGCTTCCCATGAACAATTCTCTTCTTTATGTTTGTTCCATTTCTTAAATTATTTTGTATTAACTGACTGTGTGTAACATAAACTTAAAATAAATAACTGTAACACTAACTTGGACTATTTACTAAACCCATAAACGACCCCCACAATTATACTTAACTAATATTATGAGAGTACGATGAAAATTAATGGTATTTTTAAACTATGCAAAAGTTTTTCGAAAAATACTAAACCCTCGTTTCGTAATAAGAGTTATGAGAGAAATTTTCCATTCATGTTATTTTAAATTCAGATTAAACAAGTGAGGTTTGATCACTCGATAGCGCTGCGGCGATTGCGGAGGATAATAAAGAAATGAAGCACAGTCCGACTAATGACGTTATTGACAGATAGTTAATGAACTTCTAAAATAAGATGCCATGGCATAAAATTTCAATTGTATATAATTTTTGTATGAAGGATGCCCATTAAGGTTATTAAAGGTTGGTACAGGACACTGTGACAATCATTTATTGTATAGGAATGTATGGGCGCAAGTGACGCAGTGAGGCGCAAACACAGGAAATAAGAGATGAAAGGAAAGACAAAGTGTTTATTGACAGCGTCGTTGACAAGTGCAATGCTTACAATAACTGTTCAAAATTGAGTCCACCAACATTGATACATGCTTGACAGCGTCGGTGGAGCGATTGGCGAACACTTTCGAAGATGCCAGGGATTTCAAGCATACGTGCAGCAGCTACGGATATTCGAGAAACGCGATCCTCATCTGAGTCAACTGGAGTCACATAAACAAGACTTTTCAGATGTCCCCATAAAAAGTAATCGAGGCTCGATAAATCGGGAGGTCGGGGTGGCTAAGGGACTGGTCCACCACGCCCAATCCATTGCGGCCCAAAAGTGGAATTCAGGAAATTGCTCACATCATTGCTGAAGTGGGCTGGCGCCCCATCATTCTGAAACCACATTCGCTTACGAATGGCGATCGGAACATCTTGCAGCAGTTCTGGTAGAACCTGTTCCAGAAGAATAAGATAACATTGGCCATTGAGCCGCTTCGGTAGTAAGTATGACCAATCACAAAGTCGTTGACAATACCTCACCTCGTCAATTGCGCCCATACATTCTTATACAATAAATTATTGTTACAGTGTCCTGTACCAACCCTTAAAGTTTGTACCATGAATTCGGCATCACCGTGTATATCCTTAATAAAAAATTATGACCATATTATTAAACAGGGGTAGCGCCAATGGGGGGGGGGGGGTAGAGACCCCCTGTCGAGGCAAATTTTCGTACCCCGTTTACACAACAGGCTATTTATTTAATAGATAAATATCTGGCTAAAATTTGAGAGTCATCATTACGCCCCTCTCCTTGTACAACAGTTCGCTCCCCCGTTGGGGAAGCCCTGCACCCCCCGTTGGAGGGCCTCTAACCCTACTCCTGTTATTAAGGGAGTAATACATATACCTGAAAGATTATATTCTCGAAGAATTAGTATTTTTGATGAACTGAAGTTCTTTATTTCGTTAATCGTTTTAGATATTTTCGGTAGCATTTCAGATACTACGATAATTTTTTCAGGCATTTTGCTGTAGTTAAGATTGTATTGAACAAAATTCTACTTATTATTGCAATTTTCAGTAGTAAGCAGTGTTCAGTACTGATGGTGACATCGCGTGCATTGACTCCATTCTTACTTACCCATGGCTTTGCAAAATCATCAGTACGAATCCAATAGACTTTCTTCTTCCACTTCCACCATTTCCATCTGATTGAATTTCGTTCCTCTTTCTTCTTTTTCCAGTCTCAAATTCCCGCGTGGCTACACGACAGAGCCTGCATAAAAGGAATCTCTGGCAAAAGCCTGCTTCGAGTGCTTTTTATTCCGCTGCAGTCCCTTTGCGAGTTGGAAAAACATGGAGTACCAAGCGACTTTCATGGATGTAGTATTTGCCGACTTAGAAGAGGGAAGAATGCAAGGGTGGACTAAGGGGGGACTTCCACCCCATCTTCTGCTCGCTTTCGATAGGATTTCGGAAAAGAAGGTTCCTTCCTTGTAAATCGGATTTCGAATTTCGATCGAAAAAAGAGATGGGAAAACGATGTTCTGGTGCTCAATTTTAGCTCCTGCAGAGTGACAGACGAAATATAGAGCTATTTTTTATTTTTTAAAAATTGACTTCTGTGGATTTGGGATTCAGCGCATTCGTCCTACAGATTGCTTATTTTTGCTGTTTGTTTGTTTCATTTTTGTTCTGTTAAAGATTTGTAAGTGATGGAAAAACCAGTGGCAATGTTCTCCGCTCGACTGTTTCGTATATTTCCGCAAAATGGAGTGTTTTGTGTTTAGCTTCGTAGTATAGTGAAGGGGATTGCGTATGCAGTTTAAAAGAGTACCGCCGCTTCCTCTTCGCCGATTTCGCCCAAAATTGACACTGATCGTACAATTTTTGTGTAAAGATCGCAAACTAAAATTCAAAATTCACCTCTTGTACTTCTTACAAATTTCTTTTATTTCTCTTTCTTAGGCTTATTTGTGTCAATTTTATTCATTTATTTTCATTATATTTTTAATTATGTTTAATTATTTATCAAATATTATGCATTTTTGTTTATTTTTTATGAAAGTATCTTTCACCCAAGACGGGTGTTGTTTATATTGCATTTGCATTTTATTGTATTTGCATTGACATTTTTATATTGTATAGTATTGTTATTGTACAATTATTTGCATTGAAATTTTACTTCGCGCCGACTCGTGCCAAGCTCTACACCTTTTGGATAAGCTGGGTCGGTGTGGAAAAGAATCTAAAATTCACACATCTTGCTTGTTGAGTTTTTGAATTATCGTGTTCACAAATGCATGAATAGGACAGGCTAACCGACAAACTGGCCTATCCCGACGACCTCCCCTCCCTTTCTGCTTGATGGATGTGGTGCAAAATTTGATACACATCTACAGCTCTTCTGCCGATAAAACCATATATAAAATTTTATCCAGTTAGCTCGTAGCGTTTCTGAATTATCCCATTCACATTCTCGGTCAGACTCAGCGTCGATAGCTTTTTTCCAAAACCTACTATACATATATCTACAATATTAAAGAAATAACTACCAAATTACATTAATCTAGTTCATTGCGTTTTGAGTTGTCTTGAGCAAAATCTTAAAGTCGAATTTTTTGACGTCTGCATCCTACGAGAAAGTAAAAGTCTATGCACAAAGTTGGTAAACCTAAATCCAACTATGGTTGACTGGTGGTTCTGGTGGGAAATATTTCATGATATGAAAGGAAGTGACAAAAACGCGTTGCTTGAATGTAAACAACATGACTAATTGCAAAAGTGAATTTTCAACTCATATATAAGAAGACGGGAAAAAGAACGTCTTTTGCAAATAAGTATAACTTCGTTGTCAAATTTCAACAACAGTAAAAAACCTATAACAATAAAATGTTTTTCAGTAAGTGTTATTGAGTTATATAAGGTAAGTGTTGTATGAGATTTCATTAAATATTAACAAGCAAAAGTTATATTTGAGAGATATGATTCTTCTTGCTGTATGCATATTAAGACCGCTGAAACAGCAACAGCAAAAACGCATTGCCACACGTGGTGGAGTTTTAATCTCACTTGCTATAATCATATCTAGCCAAGCTCATGAGCCAAAGATTCATGATAAAGCGGAAATATAGCATTGTCTATTAGTCAAAGCATCTTTGGAGCACCTACCCAGATATCTGTCTTATCTCCAACAGAAGGGGGTAGGTTAACTTACGGAAGGACTCTCAGGAGAAACTGGCCCATATTTGTGTTTCATTTAGAAGAAAACCAGGAGAAACTCCAAAGTAAGTACTCGAATTTAAATCACACATTGGTGTACCATTTTTTGAAAAATGCTTGTTTAAAGCACACACAACCACAAACGGAGCAACCGCTGTCCTGCATAAAGCGTATATCACACGGACAGCTTATCGTGGTCTGTTTCCGTGGGCACGAGGGTAATACCACTCGCTTGAAAGGTTTGTAGTACGTGACCGGTCAGACAAGATGACGGAAATCGTGGACTGCTGTCAAACGGCTTGAAAATGAACACGATGGTGACGGAAAATCGTCAGCAACCAAAATCCAAACCAATCGGGTGTGACTTTGACGTAGTTCGCCTTCTACGATACCTAAATCCTGTCTGACCTGTTGTCTCAATGCGTCACGTGCTACAAATTTTTTTGGCGAGTGGAATCAACCTCGTGCCACGTCCGTGCCTTGTCCGTTTGATATACGCTTAAGCATCCGGAAACCTTGAATAATAGCCGCTCGAGTACTGTGGCCGGAGTCCTAACGGCCATCGCGACCCTTCACAGAAGGAGGTACTTACTATCAGTAGAGGAGGGGAACTCGATCCCCACCATTATTTTCCCCAGGTGGGAATAACAGCCAGAGGATAAGGTAAGCATTCTTTAAAGTTTATTTTATATAAAGCCTAGATTTTTATATTTTTGTCTTACACCCTTTTTGGGTAGGCTGGGCCGTCGCGGGTATTAAAAAAACAGCCAGAGGATAGAACCTAAAACTCTCTTCCTCCAGTTCATGTTTCTCAGACACGCTGTGCCTTAACCTACAAGACCAACGATGGGCATTGCTTCACGTTTCATTTTACAATAGCTACAAAACCGACCACTTTGGTACTAATACTTACAAGCGGTGTGGGGTAATTGTCGACTTTCACCTTATCAAAGATAACTTAATAATAATGATAATACTAAAACATGCTTTTCTGGCAACCTTCTGATAACAGAATCGTCTGGTGTTCTACCAATGCCTTCATGTCTTACTAAATAGAAAATGAATGGGTGTGGTAAAAACTGATGAAGAAGATAAGATAACGCTGGTTAAAATGAGGAATATTTTCACATTTATGGTTGATTTTAGCCTTCATTCAGCACTTTGGTATACAAATCCTACTAGAGAAAAGAGCAGAATGCTATTAATTGGAAAAACTGTATTATCGCCTACAAATATGTGAAGTCTAAAGATTTTAAAATTATTCGAAATATTTAACTATTTCGAACCGGAAATATGCTTTCAAATCCAAAGCATGATGGGAATTAAATTCTGAACAATAAAACAAAATTCTATGACTCACTGAACGTACATTTGAAAAAAAGTAATAATTGCAGTAAAACTTCTACTAGATGTAAAACTTTGGAATTGCTATGAATTGAAAATTCTGAAGTATTTCATTTCAGAGTAAGCATATCAAAACCATTGTATTGCAGCACTTTCGAAATTGTATATTTTATTCTGTGATGTTTCCACAAAACAATCGATAGATTTATTCCTAAGAACCGGCATTATTTTGAATTGTGTTTTTCGCCTGGTGTGAAAGATACATAATTTCCATAAGTATTTTTTACAGCAATTTATAACCCATTTTGTATATATTTTCTACATTATGGCGAAGGTGCAACATTTTGTTCGTTTTATTTTCAGCTTTTGGTATGTTTGATTCTGTTTATCATATGCAAGAAACTGAAATCTCAAGAATGCAATATCGCTTCGATACATTTTGATTTTTACAATTTTTATATACAAAATTATAGAGGAAAATCTTTTAGAGCGGAAAAATAGCAGGAACACATTTTTATTCATTTCTTTGCAACCTATCATACATGTATAATGGTTGTCTTGGATTTTAAAAAAAGAGAGAAATATTTCTTCCAGAAGAAAAACATCTTCCCAAACGCACTGCTTTCATATAGAATTTAGGGTAAATATTGTTCAGAAGAAAAATATTTATACTTGTAAATTTCTTTCAAATCATATGGAAAATAACATGATGTTTTCAAGAGAAAATATCATTCTGTACACATATTTTCCCCAAACAACATCGCTACAGCATTAGGGAAAATGTTTTTTCACTATATGTAAAAACATTTTTCGCTTTACGCTTTCAAAAGAATTTGAAAGATTAATTATAAAACCTTAGAGTTTAAAAAAGTTATGCAAATTTCGTACCATCTTTGTATGAATATTCAAAACATTCTAAATAGACATGTAAGGCCCCATACACAAAAATGCACTTTGTTTAGTAAATAAAGTCTCAAAATTTCTTCATAATCTTATTCAGTTTTTTCCCCCTGAAACCTATTCAAATGCAATCAAGCCTAAAAGAATATTTTTTAGCCATTTGTGATTATATACATATATTTCAGTATTTATCAAAGTAGTTCCGTTCTGAGTTTTATCGGAAGCAGCTTTTTTTGAATGAATTGAATAAGTTCATTAGAAATCATCGTAAGCAGTTTTTTTTCTAATGAACTGTAATGAATAAGTTGTAAAGAAAACCAAAAAGCTTAAAAAATCAGTAAGAAATACTGTTCTAATGAAATATCTGACTTTAATATTACACATTTACTTCTATCAACCGCATATTTTCATATCTTAAATCCATTATTTTTTTAAATGCTGACACTAATTTGTAATTAATCTAAATTGCATCCGTGCATTGCTTCGACCAAAGAAGCAATTTTATAGAAGATATTTCCAGTTTAAAGAATAAGATTCAGAACGGAATTCTGAAGGGTTAAATCAATTTTCTAGTAAAATTGTCACTAATTTTGTTGGTACAGTGAAATCAAGAGATGCACCACAGGACACATGTTAATCTCACTTTAAAATTTGATCTTTGCTTAGCAGAAAATCAAGCACATCTCTCATCAAATAAAATGTCTGTGCTCTGGTCAATACCAGTTATTATACTACGTCATTGGGATATAGAAATAATGTGGATAATGTACTTTGAGACTAGAGAGATTATTCATGAAATATTTCAGTTCTTTGAAATCCCGAAATTGTCGTACCTTCGACACAGTGATGGCAGACTTAAAGATCATTTAACTTCATGATGGATTATTTACCAGATCATCATTATTTGCTGTAGTTTATAGACAGGAAGTTTGGTTCTTTAAGGATGCTTTGTATTTAAATGTGAAGAAATTCAAGGTGAGAAAATTAATGATCTTTTACTAAAAGTCCCATGATGAAAGATGAAAAGTTAAACAAGAAAACTGATAATTAAATTTGGAAGTACACTCATGGGAAAAAAGAAGAAACCTCTACGCATTAATCTAGCATCATTCACGACGCTTTTACACAAGAGGTATTATTTGCAATGTAATATGCCAGGTAATGAAAAACTGCTCTCCACTCTGCAGTAAACATTGAAAACCACTTTAAATACAGAACATCTGAAAGCTACCTTAGAGTCTTATTCCCTGCTGCGAAACTCACCATGTAGTAAAAACTGTTTTACAGACATTGAACGCAGGCACAACCTAACTCAACACTTTGATTTGAGTTATGGTTCTCAGCTACGTATATTCTTGTATGCGATGTATAAGTTACGGTTTAAGACCGAAATCTGGCAACTTTCGACAATCACCGGTGAATGTCGACATTCCCCGAACGGAGAAACTTAACATTCACCAGTGATCGTCGACATTTTCCAGATATCCGTCCTTCACAGTAACATAATATATAACAAATTATGTGCGGTATATCGCATCGTTTAAAATTATGAATAAAAATAGGATAAGCAGACGCATGGGCGCTTATTCAGTGATAACTTTCAGTGATTGTATCTTCTAAAATATGGAAACAGTGTTTCAAATTGAGTATGTGTGAAAGAACAACGGTGTCAATTTTATTGATTTGAACCTTGGAGTATTATTTCTTAATTAGATTAGAAAATACTTTGCAAGATATTTTTCGAAGCTTAAGAAATTGGATAACTTTCTAGGAAAAAGGTCACGATGAGACAATATTGTTACAGTACAAAAAAAAACCATTCGTGATTTTTAATTTCGCTATTTTTGGACCATAGAAAAAGAATTCTTGGATGTGTCTGCGTGTGTGAACAAAATAGTACACTATTTATTACGAGGAACATGTGGCAGACTTTTAACTTATTATTTATAATGATGTTATTTATTTGTAATTTAAGAAGGATACTATAATTGTTAATACAAATCACAATCCGACTGATTGTGATCCAAGATTGTTGAATGTATTTTGATGTATTAAATCGCTTGAAATCGAACTGGTTTCGATAAAAATATTTATAACCAAGCCATCTTTAGTTATTATTCCTTATTGTGAGTTAATTCAGAAGTATTGACTGCTTTTTATTTTAAGATGCAGCAGTGTTGCAAAACATGCTCCTCAATGGCCTTCCTCCAAACAAATGCTGTCAACATTTATTAAACTTTCTGAGTATATTGTCTAATTTCTTGAATTTTAGTTGTATTAAATAAGTAGCATTTAATGTATGCTCTTTCTAGTTGTACTTTAAGTGATTGTACCGGCAAGACTATTTTGTGAGCCCATGTAAATCGTTAGCACTGTTTCTAGTTAAATCTGGAGGACTTGCCAAGGAAGTAGCCTCCAAAATAGGCTTATTTTCCGTTGTTACAAAAAACAATTTATCTGTACCTGAATAAATGACTGATATCAAGAAAAATACAAAAAAAAAAACATTTTAACAAGGTACACTAAAGCAGAAGTTATTCCTCCCCACATATAATAAATCGAAATTTTCAATATATAAGAAACAAATAACAGCAAGAAAAACAATTTATATAGGGAGAGAGAGAGAAGAAAAGAAAAACAAAAGGAGTGCAAATTTATTATTTTCCATATGAATAGACCTTGTGAGTTTCTAGAAACTCCATTTTTCCTTAGTTTAAGCAAAGCATTGCGACGCCTACTATGCAATTTTGAGTACAAATTTAAGCTAGGCGTTACTTTTAGTTTCCATTGTCGGGGATGCTTCATAGAGAGACAATAGAATTTCACATATTAATGGAGGTGACAGCATGTGATTAATAAATGTCAAATTCAGTAAGTATTTGCACACACGCGTATACACTATTAGTAAGTAAAACATCATACACTATTAGTAAGTAAAACATCATACACTATTAGTAAGTAAAACATCATACACTATTAGTAAGTAAAACATCATACACTATTAGTAAGTAAAATTCGACAAATATTACCAAACAAAGTTTTGAAATAAATGCAAGGAAGTGAGAACTTAAATTATGAGAATAATTAGCTTCTTCTCTTATATTTGTATATAAGCTACAACTGGTTTATGGATACATCCCAAATAAATAATTATCAAAACAGATAACGATTTATACTAGTAATTCTGTGAACACTAGACCTCGCGTCCAAAAAGTAAAGGAAGATATCTAAGATATACTCTTTATCACTGTCTTTAAAGGTACAACCAGTGTTGTCATTGTGCAGCTTAGGGGAAGTTAAAGGGGAGGGGGACATCCTCTCTCACACTCTCGCTCTCGGTACGTCAGCAAACTACTTCTTTATTAAACACATTATTTCTAACCTTTGTCTTTCGTTTGACAGTAAACCATTAGAGTTACGTCAAAAATGCAGTGGACAAAGTGTTGGAAATTTTACCCTCGGGAAAGAACGTAGTCTTCAAATTTTTATAGCATGAACCGTTTAACTAGAATCGTTGAAAAAAGCTGAAATTTAACCGTTAAAAAGCCACCATCTTGAAACGGAATCAAAAAATAAAAATCCTTATGCATACGTGTTTTTAATGACTTCAAGAAACATTCACGCAAAATTCGAAGGAAATCGGACAACTTATTTGGTCTCGACTGTATAACAAACAAACTTAAAGACACACAGACGAAATGTTGAACGGTCGAGTTAGAACAGACATCGCTTCGCTCGGTCAATAACAATACCTTTAGCAAAGGGTCTGGACACTTTGTAAAACGATTTACATGTTGAATTAAAGCATCACGAGACAGCACAGTAAATTTAATGACTCTACGCAGAAAGTATTGATCTGCGCATTGGTCAAAGACGGTCTAGGAATTCTACTTGAGGTGCTATCTAAACCATTTCTAAAGCCCTTCCGTATTAAAGCACCATAGGGAAATAAATAAAATTTGAAGGTTTTAAACAGAAAAATGTAAATTTCAGTAGGAGAGCATATACTTCTTTAAGAGCTTCTAGATAATGCCTTCTGGCAAGATAGCACATTTTAATAACAGTATTGTGACATATTATTCCAAAATTGTAGTCAATAAACTGGAAACTAAATATTTGTTTACAGTAAAATCAGTATATTTTAAGATTATCAGAAGTCTTTGAAGATTAACCCTAAAAGGTCTTTTGGGTGAGATCCTCCTTAAAATGTTTACAGATTTGAAGCTTCGGAATGGGTTAAACCATTCAAATGTCAAACATTCATTTTTTTAACATTATGGAAGTAGAAATTTTAATGACATAAATATCCTAACGAAAGAAGTTCTGCGCATAATTCCCTTTTTGCTTGCATTTACTTGCATAAATTATTTCCTAGTTCTAACTTCAAGTAAAGGCAGATAGTAGTTCTTGTGATTAGTATTGATGATTATAGATTTAGGAGGACTTCAAATGCTTACATTTCAAATCATAAATAACCACGTAAGTCCTAACTGAAAAGGATAAATGTTGGTTATTGTTTCTGTTTTTATATAAAAGATACTGGATATAAATGAACACATAAGAAGTGATAATAAGTAAAATAATGATCAAAAAATTATTATTATGCCAAGAGAATTTATTGGAAAGTTTCTCAATAAACGAAACATATGTTATAAAGGGTTTCACGGCATGTATACTTGAATGCAAATTCACCAATACAAATAAAAATTTAGAATAATCCGATACAAAAGGTTAGCAACATGAATTCTAATACATTGAATAACTCCGATAGAAGATATTGAATAATTGTTCGTTTCATTCTAAAATTCATACTAGATTGAATTGATTTTACTCTTTTATTTATGTTCTTTTATCAACATAATAAAACGATCCATCAATTTAAATGAATTCAAGATAACCCTTAAATCGCAAAGAAAAGAATGTCGATATAGATAGCTCTGCCATTCGAAAGCCAGAGCAAGGAAACTTTTAACAAACTTGAGAAAGAAAAAAAGTTTGCTTGTTTTTTCCCCCATTGCAGCATATCTCGGAAATTGGAATTCGAACCGAACTTCTATCTGGGGATGGAGCTTAAGTCTTTAGATCCGAATCTCTAGTTAGAACATTGTTCGAAGTTAGCGAAGCGGTATTCCCCACAGCGCAAAGCGAACATTTTCTAAGCATTCCCCAAACACAGTCTATCGGATAACAATTCGAACACAACGGCTCTATCATTAGCCTCCGTAGAGAAAGAAGCAGACCGAATCAATAAGGTTCACATTACCTTTCAAAATAGGTCTATCGGATTTCCGTCCGAAACACTAGAGCCCATAAAAGATTGTCTGTTTGAAGGCCCCTCATTTTGATGGAGGCAACCCCAAAACAATGCCGATCCATTTTCCAAGCTTCAAAACGTCTTTTATAGACGCTGCCGAGTATAACTTTATTTCAAACCACAGGATTTGATCTGACATCTGGGAGGTTATTTGTTCTGATCTAGAAAATCGACATGATTGAAGATTTCGGAGAGATTTGATACGTGTCATGCGCTGTAGGATGGATAAAGTCATTTCTTTAACACTTGTTTTTCTGCCGAGCCCTTCAACAGTTATTTGATTTTTCTCGAGAAGATAAAATATAAGTCATAGTTTGGAGTCCAATACATGATTTGAAAATATTTTTTTCTGTCTTGCTTATTGATTCTAAGAAGTGAAGCATTTTAGTTATTCTGGATAGTCAATAATTTAGCGAAACTGTCATATATGCCATATATCAAAACATACATATAAACGATGTTTTATTTTTTTAAAGTGGGCAATGATTTTCAGTAATTTTTGTAAAAAGAACACGATAAACACAAAGAAAATTGACAATCTATCTGCTCACCAATAATTTTTTTGTCTGAATAAATCTGTGCCTCTGTATAAAAGGGACTAATGTCGAAATCTATAGATTTTGAAATTCTGTCACAAAAAAGGCCAATGTCTTCTTTGTAAAGATTAGCTGAGAAAAATAACTTAGAATGAGAAGTTTTTCAATCCCGTTATACCGATTTAAGTCAGTTGAAACAACTTTTAATTCAAGACAGGGGAAACATAGAACTGGTCTTTTTTCCACAAAGGTACAGAAAGGATATGACAAAAGACCATTTCAACAGAAGATTGTTCCATGCTAAAATTTTTGACTTCAAAAGATAATTTTAAGCCCTAATTTCACGCTGTATTATTAAAATGAATACAATTGTGAATTTAAATTATCTTATTAAAGTCCGACCAAATCTTAGTTTAATATTAATATTGATAATAAAGTTTATTTTATTTAAATCTTGGAATTGAAATTTTTCCAAACGAAGTAGGATGTCAGTAAGTTTTCGTAATCATGCTCCCTCTTTTTTACGAGAAAGTCAAATGACATCCTAATTTAATTCTAGGTGTTCTGTTAGCTCCTAAATTTTTTTTATTAAAAATCCCATAGCGTGTCTTTAAATTTATGCTCCTTTTAACCTACTTTTTATTTATTAAAAGAGCCTTGAATGCTGCTGTAATGTACGGAGGAAACAATATGTCATTCTTTAATATTTTTATCAGAAATGTGCATATGTAAAACGTATCCTTTCTAATTTCTATCTAACATTAAATCCTCTATTTAAAGGACGTCGAATCAACAGGTTTCGGATTTCACAAACGAAATTTGATTAATATAACAAATGTAGTTGGGAAACGGGAGGTGTAGCCTCTATTTCAACCTTCCAATATGCAGTTATAATGAATATTTTTAATAACTTATATGATATGTGAATTAAAAATTTTGCATTTACATTGTCCAGCACAATTTCAAGGTGTAGATATTCTTAAATATTTTATTGTTAAATTAGGAAACGAAAACTTTTTCCTGCAGACCTATTTGAGTCGCTTGTTGTTTTAATGTTTACACAGAGGAGATAAATCGCATCTTGAACATATAGAAATCTTTTAAAGTGAAAGGATAAAAGTTTCTCTAATAAATGATGTTTATATTGCATTCCTACGGAACAGTATTTATAAGATTGTTATTAATGTTAACTTATTATTTTTATTAAACTCTAGGGTCTATTAAGTGAACATAAAATATGCATTTAAACATTAATAAATGACAGTAATCATTTCATTAATATAATATATAAAGGAAGATAGACACTTTTCCTCGGATATGTACAGATACATAAAAGCAATTTCTTTCTTTTCGCTAATAAACACCATAACATATGCGAATAAGTACTTTTAAAACCTGGCTTAAGAAAGAATGGAATACATAAAAAACTCAGAGTTTCTTTAAGGCCACACAGTAAAAATGGCAAAAATATCGAAAATTGTTTTGCATTTTTCGATGGCCCATACGATTAGGAAACCTGACTCCAATTTTTAGATCTGACATCCAAATAATTTTAAAGATATTTGATTTTTTCTGAGCGTTGTTAGTCTCAAAATTTGACAGCTGAGGGGGCGTGTTTAGTTTCGTTTTCATTTTGAAGTATTTTTCCATTCTTAAAATTAATTAATTAAAAATATTTTGGGAATAAATCAATTTCTTAGGTGAAATGGTTAGTTAACTTCAACGTTTACTACTCAAATAGTTTCGGTTTGTTTATATTCTGCGTTCTTTTTGAGTTCTCGTTACTACCCAACTGATATTCATGAAAAGGACTTTTTCATGACCAATATTAATTTTTACATAAAGTTTTTTGAGAAGCTTCGCAGCATAATATTATTGTTTTTTATTAATTTTTTCCGTTGAGAAAATGTCACGACAGAAATGTTCTCGAAATGCTAAGAGACATAATGTTTTAAAGAGCTGGAAGACTGATTACATAATATTTCACATAAGAAAAAATATATTCTATTATATTGAGTTAAAATTTTTTTAGTGCTTTTTATGAGTTGTGAAATAACATATTAAAAAATTAGAGCACAACAAGCATTATTATTTTTTGTTTCATGCCTTTACGAACTTTAAATGCATTTTTCACCGACTTTTATTTTTGGTGATGCAAGTGTTTTCTATTCCCTAGTGTTTTTTTTTTTCTGTTCAACATAGATCCTTGAAAGTTTTTGCAGAAACTTTCATATATATGTACTATAGGAATTAGCATGGATTTAGGCCTGAGAGTTCTAGTTATTTTTTTTTTAAATTTTAAACTTGATATTTTTAGAATTTTTAAGATTTTTTAGAATTTTTTTTACAAAAATAATTATTAAAAATTAAAATGAGTTAGATCATCAATCCCATGCTAACTTTTGTTTCCAAGAAATATAAATCACTTGAAATAACTAAAAATTATTAAAAATTAAGTTTTTTATAAGGGTTTGAAAAACTTTAAAAATATCAATTTTTTAAATTTTAAAATAATAAATCTTGCTAAAATTACTTTATTTAATCAGAATTTAATTATTAATATAATCTTTAAATCATTAATTTGTTTTATTTTTATTGTTTCCAAAAAAATTTTGAAAAAGGGTACTGTGTAGCCTTAAGCCAGTTTATTTATTTAAAATCCACACCGACCCAGAGAACCCAGAAGGGTGTAAGGCCTGAGACAGGCTAGTAGGGATTTTTAAGTCAGTTGAAAAGGTTGTCATTTGTTTCCAATTGAATTACTCTACTAAGAATTCACTTGAAAACTGATGGTACAAGCCAATTTTGTTTTTGAGGTTCGGCAAACGATTCCCATTCAAAAAAAAGTGAAAAATGTTTACAATTAAAAACCACCAAATAATTCGATTTTTTTACACTTGCATATTTTATGGCTTGCTTAATTTGAAAATGAACAAATAATTCTCATTCAAAAGTAAGTGAAAAAGTTCAAAACTGAAAACCAACAAATAATTCTATTGTTTTTCACACTTAAATATTTTGTAGACTTTTTTTATCACCAAAACTCAACAAATTATGAAATAATTCAAATCACCAGTCAATGAAAATTATTTGAGCATTTCTATTTCTTTCTCTCTCTGACACAAAGCAAGAAGGAAAACAGGCCTCCTTTCAACTACGAATCACTCCTTTTATACTCCAAATACATCCAGAAACAATGTCTGCCACAGACAAAAACACCTTTCCACAAACCATCGTCAGTCAAAACGTCCAAACACTAAGCATAAACAATTCAGTAAAATAATCATTCCCACCACCATCACCCTCACCATTCCCGTTTTATTTATTCCCAGCAAGCTCTTTATCCAAAATTGCGCATACCCGTTGAAAAGCGAGGCAAACACACACAAAAAAGGATGAACGACTCTTTCGCAAAGGCCATCCATCAAAAACAAAACCCCATCCCTGAAAGAGCACCAAAAAAAAGCAAAAACCCCACCATTGCAATCTCTGCCTCCGCAATACCACCCTTCTGCAATTTTCTTCGGAAAACCCTCTCGCACAGGTAGCTCAACGCCTCCCTACACCCTACACTTCGCGGCTTTTCTTTGTTTCTAACCCGAAACTGTTGGAAGCCGCCATTACCTCAACCTGAAAAGTCTTCTCTTAGACCCTTTTGCTCCTTGTCTAGCGATCGTCTGTCTGCCGGGGGGTTGGAAGACCCCCTTTTCCCTTCCCCTTTTCCATCCGCCTGAAAATCGATGAAATCCAGGCCAGTCACATCTCTGACCCTGAATCGTCCTTACCCTCTTCACAGAATGGTGCATCATGGGTAAACGCAGCAGCATCTACCTTTTCATCCATCCCCACCGACCACCCTCTTTGTCGTTCGATATACTCCTTCCATCCCTTTTCCATCCCCATGAAATTCATTTCTTTGTTGGAGTATTTTTGTTCCTCTTTTTTTCATGAGACGAGGGCTATGGGCTATTTCCCCCTAGGCGGTTGTAGAGTGTGGTTTTAAGGGAAGGTCTGGGAATAGATTCGTTGGGATGGGGATTAGAAGGTTTTTATGGATTAAAGGGGAAAGGGAAGGATTATAGCTTTGGACTGTAGAGGGCGCGAGGGTAAGTTTAATTAGGATGGGTGAGAGGTGGTTAGTTTATATTTGTGAAGGAAGGCAGGAAAAAGTTCGTTTTCTTTGTTTAGGGTCGATCAATAATAGGCAGGGGATATTGCTGTAAATCAATCCTACGGTGTTTGCTTTCTTACCATTGGTTTATATATCCCTTTGATACTGAAAGCGTTCCTTTGAGTAATTTCAGAATGCTTTAGAATCCAGAGAATAAATTACATGAAGAATTCACGTACTGCCTGTTTATCAGTTATGAAAACTTTACTTACGATTTATAGTGAAACCTACAAATTCCTATGGATTTTTTTTCTGCTAAAGGTATGCAGATATTAAATTTTAATTGAAAGATATGAGAGTCACAATTAAGGATTAAATTACATCAACCGGTAGCTAAAAAGTTACAGAATGCATCTGCATTTTAAAAGATAATAGATTTGACTCCCATATTGTCAATTCTTTGCACTGACACTCAGATGATAGAAATGTAATATTGGGCCTTGTATATTGGTGAAATTATTGACAAGTAACTGGTCATCTAAGGAATTACCTGTGATGTATACAATGGCGGATTTGGACAATATTAAACCACAGGCATAAAATTGTTTTGAGGCCCCGTCCCCCTACTCAGTGCCATAAATTCACCGTCGCTTAGCATTGCAATGTACCTCAAACAGATTTTGACCCCCCCCCCCAGGGTATCGAGACATGAGGCGAGCGTCTATGCAAAAAACCGTCACTTGACGCATAGGAAGTAAATGCGTTCTGGCTGCATTGAACTACAGAAGAGATCCAGATAGTCAATGGCCTATGATTTCTGTTTTAGGAATCACCGCCTATGTCTGAACCTATACAAAACCATATAATTATTGAATGGTTGATGTGTAAGATAGATTTCAAATATAAGATTCTATACGCTTTCAGCAGGAATAATACTTTCCTTTTGCTTATCACTCTAGAAGAGGGAGAGAAAAACTAAACGACTGAAAGCAAAATCCCCAGATGATCCCTTTTTTCTCTTCTTTTGCTTTTGAGCATGATTTCAACAATGTTTTAACACTTCAAATGGTTATGAATATTACATACCTATCAAAGCTTAATATTTTGCATGCCACAGAAGGTTTTAAAACGCAAATGTGTCATAGTATTTCTGTTATGATAGCAGTATAGCCTCTGTCACTGTTCTTTTACCATTTTCCTTCATTAAATTTACGAAGACTGATCACGTACTGATATTCAAATGAAATGATGAATATCAGTACGAAAGTGAATTTAAATCAAGATGCAAAGGTGCCAGTGTAAATAAAAGAAAAATTGTAAGTCATAAAGATGAAGGAGAAAAAGAAATACGAGAAACAGGAAATTTTGAAAGGTTTTTTTTTTTTTAAATCTATAGTCTCTTCTAAAAGTGTCAGTTGCATGCGTTACATGAATGCGCTTGCTATTTTTAAGCTTTTATGTTATACTTGTTGCATGTTTCTGTGAATATGTATCAAAACTCAGTTTTAATCTTCCTCTGTAACACCGGACAAAAAGTGGTGATTCTAAGATAAAAAAATGCAAATTTACAAAACAGACAAATAAACAAACACAAAACTACTCGTCTTATTATCTGTACAATAAAAAGGTAAATTCAGGTAAATTTCAACCATTTACCTGAAGTCTTTAAATCTCGCATGCGTATTTTATCGGCGGATGTTTGCCTCAAATCAAACAAGGTAGTCAATGAGGAAAAAAATCAGACATCTTTTATCAAAGCATTTTTATTAAAGACTGATTTTTATTTGGAGCACTTTTGATTGTCTTTAAAAAAAATTCGACAGTAGGCTGTCTCTGCGGAAAGACCGCTGGGATTGAGGGGCGTAGACTTACTTACCTTACTCAATTGTGACTAAAGTAGCTCTATGTGGCTAAAGTAGTACTATGTGACTAAAATAGCTCTATGTGACTTTGACCTTTCTCTGTTAAATGAAACTAAAACCAACTCAACTCAATTAAATTGATGGAAAAGACAGCTCAATTAAATCAACAATTGTTAATAATAATTAATTAAGGACAGTTAATTAATCGATTACTCAACTGTGACTTTCTGTGACTAAAGTAGTTCTATGTGACTTTGACCTACTACCTAGGCTCGATGACCTTTCTCTGTTAAATGAATTAATCTGAAATGAATTAATTATTAATCTGTTAAAATCCAGTTAATATACAGTTTACAACCGATGCGTGCGGGCGCATCGGTCGCTGTGACGTCATCAAAATTCTTCGTGATTTTCACCAAATTTGCAACTCGACTGTTACTAAACCATAATTACAAATTCTAAAATTATTTTTATAATCTTCAATGTCTACCTTTCTCTCTTAAATGAAACTAAAACCAACTCTCTATGTTATTTGGTTGCAAGCTATAAGTGTTTAACTTTAACACGAAATTCGACGTAATTCAACAATTCTTGAGTAATATTTCGCGTAAACGTAAGATTGATGAATGAATTGCCAAATGTACTTGGATAGTCTGCGTGCGCACGCATCGGTCGCTGTGACATCATCAAAAGTTTTAGTAATTTTTCACCAAATTTGAAGCTCGACAGTGACTAAACCGGCATTTCAAATTCGAAAATTATTTTTGAAATCTTTAATGTCAACCTTTCTCTGTTAAAGGCTACTAAAACCAACTCTCTATGTAATTTGGTTCCGGAGCTACAAGCGTTTAAAAATACCACGAAAAGCGTCATAATATTTTCTTTTCCCGACACACCATTAGGCCACTATGGAGAGACGTAAATATACGTCAAAAATGTGCTATGAGAAAAAATTAACATCATTTGAAATCTTAAATTCATGTTATCCTCAATAATGAGTTGAGTAAATATTAATAAGAATTATTGCTTTCTTTAAAAATTGTTGATTTAATTGCGAATTTTTCCCTTGATGTATCCATTTGAAGAGATTATGCACTTTTTATAAGAGAAATTCATATTTTCAGTTTCTTTGATGAGTATTCAAAGAAACAGAAAGTTATTTTTTTAATTTATCCGAATATGAATTTATTGGCCGTTTTGTAATGAAATCTTTTAATATTTTATTGAATTCCCTTTCTAGTAACTGTCACATACATCATAAATTTAACGAGACGCTCTCTAAAGCATTTATTGAAATAATTTCCACAAAAACGATAAAGAAATATATTCACGGTCGAAAGTTATGTTCTTCATTACTTTCCTACGTTGTGTTATGCTCTTAAGAAGTAGAAATATTCTTTTAAATTTATTAAACAGTGGTTAATTCTTAACAACTTGCGCATATACTGCATGCTGCCTTCAATCATATTATTTTGCACACACAATCACACATCAGATCATTTTGCATTTGGAATTTCAATTCATTCAATTAAGCATTTTTGTTATAAAAATAATTCTGAAAATAAAAATTCTGTTTCGTGACTTTGATCATTTTTTCTGATATAATTATTAATTAAATCAATATCTAGGGAATACTTCTTAATGTGAATAAGTCGCAGAATTACCGTAAATGATTATTTCTGTGAACGATGCATCATTAATGCATCTGTAGACGATTGACCCATTTCTTGCCGGTTAGCACCGCGTGGTCCAAAAGACACAGAAAAAATGAAAACTGAATTATTCGAAAAATATAGAAGGCAGCATGATCCAATTTTCCTGAAAAAGCAAAGAAGGGCATGAAATTACTTTTAATAATGAAAATTTGATTGCCAGACTGATTACTTTTCCCATTGGAAGGTGATAGTTGAGTTCTATCAGTAGCCAACATTGTAGCACTGCTCAGTTCACAACGCAGCTACGATTACAAATATTCATTATGACGGCTCTCAGACGTGGATTGGAACTATGCACCACATTATAGTGGGTTTTAACTGTAATTCCTGTCACATGATAGGGAATAGTTTTTTTAATCCTAGCTAATGACGTAGACCGACTTCTGCACATTCGTGACTTAAGTACAGTGAAATCTCTTCGAACGGGCTCCCCTACATAGCGGCCCCCCCTCTTAACGGCCACTTTTTCGTGGCACGGAATTTTCGGCCCATAGACCTAATGTTAAAATAACCCCTAGCAACGACCACCCAACCCCTCTGAACGGCCGCCGGGTGGTTTCACCCATCCCATTTAACAAAAGCATCGGTTAGAAATTTACTTTTTAAACTGAAAAACGAACTTGAAAAAACGGTTTTTTTCCGAGAAGGGTAAAAACTTAAAACAGTCACAAGTTGTATCCTTTTTTTTCAAAAAATGTAAAAAATTATTAAATAAAGTACTATTTTCTCTTTAGATAAGTCTCAAACTTCGTTTTAAATAAGAAATATGTGTCAGACTTGTTAATTATAACTGATAATATAAACAAGATTTAACAAAGATATTAACAATAAATTAATTAGTCAAAATTTAATTAAAACTCTTTGTAATATATAGAATGGCGCAGATGCAGCTATTTCTAATATAATACAGAAACAAATAATTGAAATATAAATTAAAAGGCAAAAAAAAGAAAAAGTATAAAAAAGATACAGAAAATTTAAACAAAATACGATAACAATATACATTTTTTGCGTGCTCAACGCAATAGCATCAAGTAAATTGTTTATATTAAGTATTATAGCAATTATCTTGTAATTGTAACGAAAACCCTTCCGAGCGGCCAATTTTTCTCGGAACTGAGGGCTGGCCGCTCAGAGAGGTTTCACTGTAGCTTCTCAACCATTTTAAGCAACAATAGAAGGTCTGGAGATCTAGATGGCAGCTCATACAGGGAAGAACGGCTGATGATACGGTCACCCTAAACATTTGTCGAAACTACTGCTTGGCTGAATCTCCAATGTTCATGAATGTTACTTTAACCAGTTCTTGCTTCTTTTCAAAGGATGAAATGACGCATTCTGTTATGACAAATGTATTACGCTCGTAAGTGATAGAAAAAGTTCAAATTGTACCACTGTGGACTTCTCAAGGAAAAATGGTGCCTTTGAAATTTGACTGATACATGTCCTCAGTTTATCTTTCCTGTACAGTTTGACAAGATTTTTAAAGCTTATAACTTAAGGTTTTCGATAATGGAACCGCATGAAATCACTAGTGCACTAAAGTCGGCTGACATCACTGGTCATGTTGCAAGAATATATTTGACATCAAGAGGCAGAAATTCAGCTGAAACCTTTTTCCATGTTGTGAAGAGTCCGCGCCTCTTCTGAAGACCGCCACGTTGAATGTTTGTAATTTTAGCTGAGTTGTAAATTGTACGGCGCCGCGATGCAAAATACTGATACAGGTGAACTGCCACCTTGAGGTAGAAAATGTAATTATTCTTGCAATAGAATTTACATTATTAAAAATAACCTCATGTCTTTCTGTGAAATCTGCGTAATATGCATCTTCCTGTCTATACGTTTCGAACAATTGAATTTTTACTTTTTTCTGCCAGTCTTATATCTTCTGGTATGTATCCATTGGAGAATATTGCATTCTTCGCAAAATATATTATTCCGATAAAATATACTTTTTATCTCAACAAAGGGTGTCCTCTACACACACCAATTAATTACTCCATACAATTTCGCTGGATGCTTTATTACATATTGCTTTAAATGAATTAAATCTTAGAGTTAACATAATTAACCCGCTAGCGTTCTGCAGCGTAGAAATAATGTCTCAACTCTGTTCCTCAGAGGAAAAGTAAAGTCCAATATTG
>BGPR01001549.1:33494-76652 GCA_013235015.1 Araneus ventricosus
CACTCTGAATGAATCAAACAATTTTGAAGAATAACTAAAGAATCTAAAATAATCCTAGAATAACGAAAATAATCCGAGAATCCCAGAATAACTAAAATAATCCGAGAATTCATCGTCCAAAGTTGTTTGATCTTAAGAGAATTTTCTATTTTTAAGATTTATGAATATGGATTATTCCATTTAACAAGTAAGATTATCAATATAGGAATAATTTTAAGATCAAGAGGTGATAAATAAAGTTTTGAATGAACTAATTTTGGAGATTCTACTATATCTTACAACGAAAAATTAACGAAACTTCCGTGACAAAAAATGTGAAAACAGCGACGTCATCATACAGATTACGAATGCTTGACACTTGAAACATAAATTATTACTCATCGTTTTAGCCGGCTATATATATGATAAATAACTCGGGGAAACGACTTTGCAGCAGAGCAATTATTAACTGCTCAATCTTAGACTCGGGCAAGATTCCAAGTAACGATCTTCAAAGTTAGGAGTCATTTTGAATCGCGTCTGCTTTTTATATCTTTTCCAGATACAATTTCCGTTTCTAAATTTCTTTTATTCAGTGATAATGTTGATTCTTTCGAACAGGTAAAAAAATTGGGATTTATCACTTTCTACAGAGATTCTTTTAGTCTGGATCTTATGCAATTTTATAAAAAAATCTTTTTCTGCATTTTTAATTACGATGAAAGTTTTTTAGCGTGTTGTTTAATTTTAGTATATGATTCTTAAAAACAGGAAGACGAGATTGGTCACTAAAAATATCACGGTTTCAAAAAATAAAAATTAACAATGCAGGTTTATGACATACGGTATTTTTCTGTTTAAAGTGAAACTAATATCTATGTTTGTAATCAAGAAAAAAAGTCTCAAACTAACAGTTTGATAAAATCAGCAAAACTTTCTAGTAATTATTTATTTTCCAGTTTTTACTCAGATGTTTATTCCAAGTCTGAAACTGATAACACTTGCATGAATTAATCTCTTATTTATGTAATTTTGGTTCCTGAAGGGACTTTATTCAAAAAAAAAATGCTTCTTTGGTTTAAGGATTTTTGTTTTAATTTGAATGGATTTTAAACAGTGTTTAATATGTTTTTGGTTGTAAAATCCATTACTGATGAATATATTATGCAAAAATTAATAATAATTATTTTTATCGACTTCGTTCCTTTATTTGTAAAATTTTGGCATTATGTGTTAAGCATATTTTGTTAAATAGGTTAATATTAAAATTATAAAGAAAATATTATTAAAATTGCTTATTGATGAGTGATAGTGTAAAAATATTTGAGCGTTCGACTCCGGTAAAGAACACGTACACATACAATTCGCCATTTTAAAATATTCTTTTGTTTCTTGAAAATGGAGATCCGGATCCGAAATATATAAGAAGGTAGATTGTTATAATTTCAGTGTGTTAAAATGTAATTGAAATTTCATTGTAATTACATTGTGCATACTATTTTCAAATCGTCCATAACTTTAACAGTTTTCCAAAGTGATGCGTGTTTTGAAGTTCTCTACTTTTATAAAGTACAACAGAAATCTACAGTGCAATATGTTTCGCAGTATTGTATATATTTGCGAATATATGTTCAGGTATGCTTTTTTTTCTTGTATAACAGTTTCTTATGTATTATCACTTTACATGCTCATTTTCATACTTTAACGATTTTTCCGCGTTCTTGTTCTGTAGCAGTTTTCCAAATTGTGTTTGCCATCCATCTCATAGTAATCCTCAAAGGTCCTGACTTTGCATTGTATCCGTCATGTTACCATTCTCTTGTTTTCAATCTAGTTGCTTGGTGTTCTCCGTATAAGCTTCCACCTCCTGTCCATTCAAACCGCTTTAAAGAGTTATAAGGACTCTAGACACGGGGACATGAGGTGGTGGTTATGTATAAATAACATATTAATTAATTATAATTACTGTATAAATAATATATATTGTAATTAAAGATATAGTTACTATATATATTTTATTTTTAAGGAAAAAATAGAAGATATTTAATAAGTAGGGATGGGAAAAGCCTACCGGTTTTAACCGAAAACCATTTTTTTGTTTCGGTTAACCGATTTTTTTCGGTTATTTTTTGTCCCAATTACAACATTTTTTTTTTTAAAATACAATAACCGGGTAGAAAAACCGGCTCGGAAGATAGGCTCGATTTTAGGTCCGAATAGACCATAATTTACCAAGTTAAGAAGCTTTGAATTTCATCATCTTCTACATCTTCGCCATCAACTACAACCGCTTCCTCGAGGCATCTGTTGGTTGTCGGATTACTGAAAGAGTCTTTATGAATAGGTAAATATTGGCCAATGGATTGATTTCCTGTAAAAACATTATGATTAAAAAAATTTGTCTACCAATGGCATTTGTTTTTTTAATAAAAAAAAACAAAAACCGGTTATTTCAAAAATAGGTTTTTTTGAGCGTTTATAACCATCAGGTTAAACCAGAGGGGAAAAAACATGAATAACCCAAAATCGGTTATTTTCGAAATAACTGCCATCCCTATTAACAAGTATCCATATTGCTAAAATAGTATCCAAGTTCCCAACTTCTTTTTAACTTTTTCAGACTGTTCTAATATTTCTATAATTTAAGATGGCCCCAGAATGCTTATTAACACACAGTTCTGTTCAAAATTATTAGAACGGACTCTTGAATCTTTATTCCATAAAATTTTAAAAACTTGATAATTTACTATTTTGTTTGTTTTGATTTTCTAGTACCTTCTTTCATCCTCCATAAATGCATATATGTTTTAATTATTTCATGAAATATCACTATTTCTCAGAAAGAATTATTTTTTTAAACAGTATATTCTAGCTGTTCACAATTATTCGAACAACTGATAACGAAGATAATACTTAAGTGAGAACGAATTGGATTTGTTTTTAATTTGGTAAATTTTAATAATTTGAACAGATTAATTTATTTAGTAATTTATTTTTTTGGTCTATGAAGCAGTCAAGCCAACAGTAATGCTCAGAAGCTAAAAGATTTCTTTTGATCTTCGCCACCGCAACGATGAAGATCGAAAGGATGGGGTATCAAGAAAAAAACCTAAAAAAATGTTTAAATTGTCAATGTTGGGTATCTACTATCTGTCAAAGAAGTATGAGACGACAGGATCCATCGAAAACAAGAGAGGGCGAGACAGAAAACCGAAAACAAGTACAATAGAAAATTCTATATATGTAAGATTTGCAAAAACAGGAGCAATATATAGTCAAGAGAGATTGTGAAAGACTTGAAATTGAATGAGTCAGCTCTAAAAGTTTGCATTATAATCAAAAACTCAGGGTTGGTAAGCTGTATCCAAAGAAAAAGACTGTACACTCTCATTACATCTCGAAACAAAACATGTCGATGCAATTGGCCTTGCAAAAGGGCATATTTCGGAGGTTCCACAATTCTGGGATAGGGTTTGGTCATACAAAAGAAAATAAAGTCTTTTTGGATAAAAAAAAGTTAAAAGAGTGTGGGGGCGATCAGGTGAGGCTCTTAAAATGATGTACGTTCTGCAGAGAGTAAAACATTGAGGCCGAAATGTGATTTTTATGGGAATGTTTCCCTCTAAAGATGTTGGTGAAATTCTGATGATAAGTGATAAAATGACTGCAAGTATGTACATCGATATCTTGTCCCAAAATCTGAAGAAATCCATCAGAAATTTGAGCGGGGGTAGACGGTATATCTTTGAACGAGATAATGACCTAAAATACACGTCAAAGATTTCCAAAGATTATTCTCAAAAAACAGAATTAAGATACTAGAGTGGCCACCACAAAGTCCAGACCTTAACCCCATCTAAAATTTATGGTCAATTTTGAATCAGAAATTCCCTTCTGAAAAGAGAAGAAATAAAAATCAGTTTTTTGAGACGATCAAAAATCAATGGCGCAGTATCAACCAGGAAACAACGCAAAAACAGGTTGATAGCTTGTATCAATGACTTAAAGCAGGCAAAAGAAAGCCTATATAAACATTAAACACCGATATTTTATTTTTAAGAATTGTTATTTATTTTTTCTTTGTAATTTTTTAACGTTCGAATAATTTTGAAAAACGCATAATTTAGAGTTATATGAAAATGTTCCAAATTCTGAATTATTTTGCGATAAATTTTGAATTATTTGAAGTTTTTTCTAGTCAATATAATTGGATAAATAATAAAATTAATATATTTGAGATATAAATAAATAAATTTATTTTCTGTAATAAAAAGTGTAAAATTTTCTGTAGCGTTCTAATAATTTTGAACAGCACTACTTGAACAAATCAGATTTAGTCAGAAAGTAAAATTTTAAGAATTTTCTGGAAAAGTAGTAGAAAGAAGTTCTGGAAAGAGGTAGTTCTTTTAAAACTACAGAATTATTTATTAAGAAATTTCTTCTCAGAAAATAAGATATTTGCAATCGATATTGCAAATATTTTTAATATCGACAACAATTATCGATTTGTAATCGATCAAATGAAAATATTTGCATTCTTTTTTTAATCAGAGTATTGTTATAAATCTAATTAACTTTGTTGTATTGAAAATATGCGAATAATTTTCCAATTGCTTTCTTAACATCGCACATACACTTCTCCTCGCTTGAGGTAACTAATAAACACCAGATTGGAAAAATAAAAAAAAATTGTAAAAACTGTATTTATTTAAATGTTTATCTGTTAATTTATAGAACAGGTTGTTCTGATGAATTTCTATGAATTGTTTCAGAATCTAAATTTTCGCTTTTAAATGCGGCAGTTTTCAATCTAATGAAAACTAATATGCAGCGAATGCATGTTTGAAACGTCAAGTACCCATCAAGTTAACCTTCGCTGAAAATTTTAATCATTTTTTATTGAACTTCGTAGGACTATTTTCTCTAACTGTGCAATAACAGCAGAATTTTAACCATACAGAGGACATATGATATATAAGAGTAATTATCTATGACTTTTATTTTTTAATATAGATTTATTGAGGTCATTACGGAACTGAATTTAGAAATATATTGGATATTTAGTGTTTTCAAAATGAAGGCAAGTTACTCTATATGAAAAAGCTAACATGAGGGGCTTATGTGAGAATATATGCTAATTATATGCTTACTGCGCTATATTCTTTCTCTCGCGCTCTGTTTAGGTGAATAATTGTCGCTTTTTTTCCAGTTCCTGAAACGTATTTCACACTTTTTCAAAATTTTCCTATGAGAAAACAGTTATTAAATACATGATCCCTAGTTTGTTTTTGTAACAAATTCTCTGAATTCATATCCAGTGAAAGACAATTTAATCTGAGATTCAGAAATTAAATACTTGTTACTAAAAAATACTTTATGTAATTTTTTACAAAAAATTAATGACATATAAATATAAATTATATTGCAAGTTTCATTTTTATTCCATAATAAAATATATTTTAAAAAAATCCTTTGAAATACTATCGTCTCTATCATCATTTTTGCATTTGGTTAGGTGAAAAAATACCTTACAGAAACACAGTATCGTTACGTGAAAGATTTTCCATGTATAAAGTTTTTATTTTTTCAAGTTTTTATTGCATACTAAAATAATTATACGTAGGAAATGCTTATTGTTTCAAATGTTATCAAAATTCTTCTCCAAGTTATAAACTTACTCTAAACCAAGAAATATATACCGCGTATGCTGAGTAAATTTAGAAGAGACGTGGATGAGATGAGTTTATAAAGTAAATACTGATATGTTTATAGAATCCCTGAAAAAATAAACCCCAGAATGCTCTCGGAGGATAAGTTTCCATATGGGGAGAGGTTTATGGGCGCCATTTTGAAATATGGGTGTCTGGAATTTACATTGAAATATTTTGGTTCCTTTCCTTATGACGGACTTAGTATAATGTAGGACTGGAACGGCGTCGAATATGGGATTGGAATGGGGAGACGAAGAAAGCTATTTATATATTTCCTTCATGGTTAGGGGGGTTCTTGGAGGGGAGGCGAAGTGTCCGTGATGTTGCTATGGTAACGGTCCCCCATGATCAGAATTCAGGGAATGATTTACAATTTAATTAGAAGGGAAATTCCTTTTATTTCGCTTGGTTTAAAATTTCCCTGGGCAATTCCAGGATATTTTTCACCTCCCCTCTCTCTTTCTCTCTTCTGGGTTTGAAAAATAATCATGAACTTTTATTCTTTGCCGATTCGGTTAATTTGCCTAACAGTAGACGGAGAATCTTCGGGGAAAATGTCTCCCCTAAAAATTAATTAACTTTCCTGTAGTAAAACTCCGAAGATGGGCAAAAGAAAGAATGTTCTGAAGTCATTTTTCTGAAGAATGAAGGCAAACGTGTAATAGAATTCTTGTTTCCCCTTAAAGCATTTGTGTAATTTTCATCCAAGAAATAATAATGCAGCATAGTCGAATTATGCAGAAGCAAGATCTTATTCGCATTCGTACCAATTTAGGATATTAATGATAATTGCATTTTTAAATAACATAATTTTCCTTAGAAATAACTGGAATGGGTATATTTTGCTTTAGAAATGGAACAGAATTTTATTTCTTTTGATTGGAATTCGTAATGTTATTTCAATTAAGCTAATATTTACTCGTTAAATGTAATTGGAAATTTATTCTCCATCTAATGAAGTTAGATAAGTATTTCCATAAAAGCACTCAATTATTTATTCGAATCATTTCCAGAAAAAAAATGTTTATGAAATAATTGTTTCCTTTTATCAGAAAAGATACCATTAAAAAGATTTCTGCAAAAAATTAGAATAAAAATAAAATTTTCTAAAATCCTTAATTTAGTTTTTCAGTATTTCAATGCTGACATCACAACGAAAATTTTCCACGTGGAATATGTGCATTTTATTTCAAAATAATTCGACATAATGGCGATAATATGACATGATATAATGCATTATAATTTGCGAATTCGAGTAAACGAAGACGAATATTTACAAAAATAAAGCACTAAAAGTTTTTCTCAGACTTAATGCTTAAAAAAAGAAATCGAAAAATATTTAAAATGCGTTTCAAATACGATTACGTATTTAACCACCACAATTTACTCAAATTACTTCTGTGGTTTTATTTTTAGGAAGAAGAAGGGTTTTTAAAATTTTCTCTTGTTGAAGATTTCCTATTCACAAATTTTTGTTATCTCTTTTTTTTTTAACTTGTCAATTCAGGTCAACTTGTTAGATTAGGTACAGGTTAACTTGTCAATCTGTGACGTCACGTTTTTTTCTCTCCTACAAGATGAAACTACAGTAGAACGTCCATTAACCGTCATAGTGCGGACCAGGGCTGTGACCGATAACAAAAAATATTTTAATACGTAGGGGAGAGTAGGGCAAAACAAGGTACCCTTGATTCTAGAAACATTAGTTTTTCTTTCTAGCGGACAGACGCTGAATTATACTCTATTAGTCAAGGAAAAGGAACAGTCAAAGTGGAGTGTTGCAGCTGTTGAATTCACTGCTTCTGTGAAGGTTTATTTGTTTTAAGAAGTCAACTCTCAAATGCTCGTTTGATTTTAAACTATCCTTACTTAAAAATCATTACACTTTTAAAAACCATTTTTAGTCCAGCTTATTATACGCTTGCTAAGAATTACTATTAATATTTCGTTTACTATAACCTCTGCACTGATGGTAAAATCTGATACTCCAAGTGGCGTAAATCCGGGACAATCAGTATTCATAATTCCTTGGATTAAGACGATGAAAACCCATCATTCGTTGATTGTTTATATTTCAATGATGAATTTTCTAATTTAAATAAAGAAGAATAGTTAATCTAATGTAAAAACTGTCTTAGCTGGCCCACAAAGGCTGCAGTGGCGCGGAGGAAGAAGGCAGCTGCTTTACATGTGAATTTTGTTCTAATATTCTTAAATTGTCATATAAAATAAAAACGATTGCAACTTTTCCACTGAAAGTCGAGTTTTCCTAATTTGCCATACCGTTAACGTGTTATATGTGTTCGGGTAGTTTGACTTTTTTAATAAAAAAAGCAATGAAACTGTCAATTTTCTGAAAATATATATTGTACCCTACAAACAATGAATATTTAATAAAATTTGTCAAGCTCTATGTCTAATATTTTAGCTCCAGAAGGCATTCGAACCTTAGCTACCCGGTTTTACCCTACTTTCCCCTATGTACAGTAACGTGATTTCACTGCTGACTTGGGACGAAAATGAAAATAAAATGAACGTAAAATCCTTTAAAAGTGATATTGTATTTAATTTTACAAAACGATCGATACAAACTTCAATAAAAGAGTAGTAATGTACAGAAATGTATTTAATACTATAACAAAATAGCGCCTGGTTAGTGACTGGCAGATCAAAGTCAACTCCTTAGCTGCCGACGATTAGTTACTTCCAACTTTATACAGTAGAGTGCAAAAGCAATTATCTGACATTTCTAGACGATGACGGATAAGATAGACCGACGCTTAAACGAGTGGCGGTTGATCGAAGTGTTACTGTAGTTTGGAAGGCCTATCTGATGTGTATCACGTGAACATGAATTGAATCCTTTACCTAGTTCCTTGCATTATGCACAAACTACATGAGACTGAACATATTCATTTGCAGCCATGTAATTATATCTTTCTTATGAGAACTCATTATTATGAATTAAACAGAGGGTTTCTGTGCATATATATTTATTGTGCGGTTTTATAGGAATATTGCTACGAACATGGAAAGTTGCTTCCCAGTAATGTTTGTCGTATGTGTGAGAATAGAGTTCTACAGGGGTATGTATGGGAATGGACCATAGACCCCGACCTTAGCGACCATTTTGGCGGCAAATTTGGCGACAAAATGTAGAATCTTAAAAATACTAGAATTTTCTTTATATCTTTATTAGGAGACGAGATCCGGATTTATCCAGAAGATTCCATGCGACGCCACGACATGTCGGGTTGACTGACTATAAATAGGACCGTGCTCAGATAACAGAGTAATTGTTAATCGACTGGGATCGTCTTTGGAGTGCGAACGCCTTTGAGATCTCTCTTTGGAGTTTTATCCTCTGTGAGAACTAGGAAGCTGATAGACACCGAGCGGTATTAAGAGTGGTGTTACCGTTATTATTAGTAATTTGCTGTTGTATTGCTAATTTGTGCAAGTGCTGTTATTCCTGTTACCTGTGATTTGTGTTTTCTGGAATATTCGGGAATAAAGTGTTATTATCCGTTATCCTGGTTGTTGGAATGTTTTCACCGTACACACACAGGGCGATTTTTGTAACAATATGAATGAGTTTTTATTACTTTAAATCCATTTCATTATGAAGTGGGTTTGAAACTTCGAAGAAAAGCAATGATTTTCCACCTATAGATGTAAAAACATGGCTTTTACTTTTACCTCTAGATGGTTTTATGTAGAAGAGTTGTTGATTTTGTTAACACCTATTTAGTTCTGACCCATGCAAAATTTTCTTTTGGTAAAATGAAAAGATATGTATATGCTAAAATTTTCCCCGAGACATTTATACTGTAGAGAATATAACTAATGAAAAAATAAAGCTTCGGAGAAGAAAAGACGCAGCTAAATATTCAATATCTCAAGAACAAAGTAAATACTAATGACATTTTAATTTTTTTCCACCAAATAAAAAAATGTTTTGTTGCATACAGTATTTATGTACATCACAAACGTCATGCCATCTGAAATCATTTATTTTTCATGGGAAAAATTTCTGATGTGCATTGCAAATAACAAAGTATTGTAGATAGTTTATGTAGTATACCTAATGTCTGATCCTTCTAACCCCATCCAGAGTAAAATTTAATGCCAATGTGTATCAAGAATAAGGAAAAAATATTCTTCACTTGTTAGGGTTAGGAAATTTCGCTTTTACTTCCAGCCCACAGCGTGGCGTGACTCACACCCACAATCTTGTCCTTTAACAACTTCAGACTAAAATCTATTTTTCTGATTCGGTTATCTGAATACTTTTCTTTTATCCATTTAACATGTAAACGTGTTATGATTCACAATACATTTAAAATATTTTTAAAAAATCAGAAATGGGAAAAAGAAAGGCACTTTTAAATAATAAGATAAGTGCAAACATAAAAATAGATAAGAATAAGCATAAAATAAAAACTGATAGAATTTCGCGTTGAAAATACTGTGCATTAAATAATTATCATGGAGACTTCCTTCTCATGAAGTATCAATGGGCTTAATTTGCTTAAATGTTCTTTCCCAGTTTTAATTTTTTTAAATCTAAATTTACAGTTTATACTACTAATAAAATCAAAGACATTCAGTTCATTTCATGAAGTTCCCCACAAAGTTAAATTTTTAAACTTACAACTGCAGATAACAACTTGATTAAAAATAGCTATGTATAACCAATAACCTTAATTAGAGTAACCTAAAATAACAAAATACAAATTAAAGTACTTGAAACCTCAAGCTACCACTAAGCATAAATCTTCCAATTTGTTGTTTTATGAGTCCAGCAAGAAAGAAAAATGTTTTCAAAATAAGTTACAACAGGAAGACCCCTTAAATTTTGTATTTTTACTTTAACTTCATTCTTAGAAAGTTAAGTGATTTAAACTTACAACTGTATATCGCAGCTTAACTGAAAATAGGTATGTATAATCAATAACCATAATTAGAGTTACCTGAAACAATAAAATACAAATTACAGTACTTATGCTACAGCCCGGAACCTCAAGCTACCACTAAGTATAAGCGTTACAATCTGTTGTCTGAGTCCAGTAAGAAAAGAAAAATGTTTTCAAAGAAAGTTACAACAGGACCATCCCATACATATGTAGTTGTCCACTTTCACTTTATCCTTTAAAAAGCTCTATCCATTTTCTACAAATGTCTCAAACTGCCACATCAGCATTTTCACCCCCTATCCCAAACAAAGCACCCACAGATGAATTCTGACACCAAGCATTAACAATGCACCCCACATACCCGTTCCCCTAGTACTTCACACCCAGTAAATCAAACGTCCTCCCTCAAGCGCGTGTTTATCAGTAATGTCCTCTTTCCTCCCCTATCCCTCTGCAGCAACTGACCTTCAACTCCAGCCTTCCTCATTTAACCGGAAAAAATTGACCATTCCCCAAAACAGTCACGCCCAAAACGCGAGGATTGTTCCTGACAGATTCACTCTCGCTGACTATTAAATTGGATCACGTCTAAGCAAGGATACTTAGGGGGTATTTTCGACCACTGGCCTCTAAGGGTGTGTCCAATCGATGGTTGAGATGCACAGGTATTTACGATGCTCGACCCGCGCAGGTCATTTACAAAAAGGGGATCCCGTATTTTTAGATCGGACTATATTGGAAACAAATGTGACCTACTCAAGGGGGGATGGACTATTGCGTGCTAAGGGGGAAAGATTATTATTTTCTTTTGTTCTTTCTCGCTGGTGGTTGGTTATTTTGGATCCGGTCTGTTAAGGATTTCTTGGCACGAAGAGCTGTGGCCGTGAACTGTCCTTACGTGCGGTTGCTAGAATTATGAATAGATTGTGGTGTTGAGTAGGGTTGAAATGTTTGGTAAAGGCCGGGAGTAATTGTTTGTTTGGCGAAGAATGGTAAAATATAATTATGCATTGCGCACGTCAAAGTGCTGTTGCGATGGAAAAGGATTTAAATTTATGGATTCCGACGATGTTCCAATTTGTAGTCGGAAGTGTCTGTGAGCGGAACATTTGTATGAACTGTCCCAGGAGCGTTTGGTAACATATATATAATTACTATGATATAGCAATTATTTTCTTTGTAATGCAAAATGACATGAATACTATTTTATACAAATTTCTGAATCACATTAGCATGCATTCATTTTTATATAACTTTAATTTTTTGCAAATAATATACACTTGAAAGTAATGACTAACCAGTTTATTGAGTGTTTTCGTTTTATTCCACCACTTTTTCCTAGTCTGCGAATGTTCAAAGTTATTGTATAAATTACGCTGATAAAACAGATAGAAAGACCAATGTAGAGACATTGCGCTAGACACTCAATGAGAGAAGAGCATGTATTTGAATCTTTTTATATTATGGCTGAGTTCTGAACAAGCCAATGCTTTTGAAAGTTGTAAAAGTTGTAGTTGGGCTAAAAGTTAAAAGCAATTGTTAGTTTGGAATGGAATGGTACAATACAGTTATACATACAAAACTGCATTTGCATTTGTAAAGGATTTGAATTTCTAGATTCCAAGAAACAGAAGTAGGTAATACAATCAGCATCTATTCCAAGAGCCAAAATTGGCAGTATCTGTACTATTATGCTATACAATATTTACTATTAATATCATTTTTTACTATGCCAAACACAACGAACACAAAATAAAATCGAAGAGACTATATTACCATTTACAGGTTATCAACTTCACTATGAAAGGAGCACAGATATGAAACTTTAGGCTGGGTAACGAACAATTCGGGATTTGTTTGTGAGGCTGAGGTAAGTTGAATAGTTATTTGTTTGAAACATAATGATGATATGCATTGTTTCCATCTGTTTTAGTTTCATTCAGTATATCTCTTAGATGATGTGTTCAGTGCTCACTCACGGTCCAGAATGAAAGAAAAAAGAAGATAGTATTAGTGGTCATTCACATCAAGTTTGTTTCGTTGTATTTCCCCTATTATCACAAGATATTTTTCATCATCTCCACAATGTTGCTACGATATTCTGAATACCATACAACATCGTAAAGATATCGTTTGAATATTGTAGAGCATCTTGTTGGGTCTGCTTCATAGTGCCGAGAGACTGAATGACGACTGAAAAGAAAATCTTCTTGTTGTTTGATGCTTTCTAAATGTGAATCTGTTGCAAAAGTTCTATGAGCTCTCCGTAGAAAATTCAGCTACGAAATGTAAACAACATTTATAGATGGTATAATTAGTATGAAACTACCGGATGTCTGTATATGGAGAAAGATAAGGGAAGGCCACCAGTATTTAATAAGAATAGTGAACACATTAACGAAGAATACGTGCGCATCTCTATTAACACTTCGAAGTGTTTTTCATAGAAAATTTGACTGTGATGACTCAAATGAGACTAACGTTAGTAGTTTGCAAAATCAGCATGAAACCTCCCGATGTCTGTGTAAGGGAAAGATTAGAGATTACCAAGAGTGTCTAAAGAGAATGTTGAAATTGTCAAAGATCCCATGTAAATATATAGTAAGAGTTGGTTGTGCTTTCCACAGAAAATTTAACTGTGATACCCTAAGTGAAAATAACAGTAGTCGTTTGCATATTCAGCATGAAACTATCGGATGTCTGGGTAGCAGAATGATTACGGAAGACCCAGAGTGTCTAAAGAGAATGTCAAAAAACAAGAATATATATATTTTCTGTTTCCATATTGGTTTTACACTATAAAAACACAACCAAGAATCAAAACAGCTGTCATTTATTGGTACACTTTACTGAAAATATAAATATTAAAATGTAATTGCCAATGCTATCCTTAATACATTCAAAAATGTTTGAAACATCCAATGCAGAACAACTTAAAATTGTGTTCCAGTTTCTTTATATGATAACACTCATAATTAAAGAGAAAGAAGCCTTAAAAAGAAATTGTGAAAGATAAGATAAAGAGACGCCAGCACTTTCTTTCTTCTACACCTTAAACTTTTACCGTAAATATCACACTCTGTGTTAATTGCTGCAAAAAGAAAAGACATCTCATTTGCTGCAAGCTTTCTGAAGAACTTTTCAGCAATGTAAAACACTTCGCAGTACAACATTTAAAGCGCAAAATTTCTGCAAGTAAATTAAAAGTAAAATAAAAGAATAAAGAAAGGAAGTATTCTCTTGATAATATCGCAACGAAATCATGAGAGTTATTGTAAAAATAATTCTCTAAAAATAGAATTCTTTTTATTTTAATGACGAGGTGGATGAAAAGTTTAATTACGGTAATTTAAGAAGAAATATTCGAAGGAAAACATTTATCAAAATGGTGAAAAATACATCTATCTCAATTTTCGGAGATGTAATTTTTTTTCTCTTAAAGAACTTCCCGACTCGTTTATTTCAAATTGAAATCTGTCACTTTTAGAACATGCTCTCACTAACTTTGTCTTTAAGCCTTGTTAATGATCTATCTAAAAATAAATTGCTTGCTATTTTTTCTCCATTATCAAAAGAATTAAGTAGTGAGAAAGTAGATGCTATCGTCGCATTTTAGTCATCCCTTTACTTGAGTATTAATGAAGCTAAATTTATTCTTATTACTTTCACTTCGTCTTTCTTATTTATCTGGTAAATTTAGCTCTCCCTTTTACAAAAAGAATGATGCAGTTAGTGATTTGAGTTCATTACTTAAATAATAATACGCTTCTACATCTTAAAATTAGTAATTTGGAAACTCGTTAATTTTTGTTGTCGAGAGAGAAACTCAAAATCATCGCAGACTAAATGCAATTAACTGCCTACAAAATGCAATTATACAAATGTTTAATTATTTGTTTAATTTGATTCTGAAGCAGCAAACAGGCCAAAAACTAAAAATATAAAAATCCAATTAAGTAATAAAGAATTTTTTAGTAACGTAACAGAGTGTGGAAGATGAATTTATTATCATGAATTATAACTAAATTGAATTATGTGTTTAATTTTTAATAAATTTTTGAAAATTTATTAAAAATTTATTTATCTTATATAGAACCTTGACAGACAGATTTTTTTGTTTCTATTGCAGGTTGCTATTCTTCTGACGTGAAATTTTCACTACAACTATGTAATGGCTCTGGAATCCGAAGGAAGTGTTGAAGGAAGCAGTTCTTTTCTTCAGTTGAAAGCCCTGATAGAGAAAAAAAACTTACCCTGATGTAACTGTATAGGAAACCTTTATTCTGTCTTTTTTTTTAAAAGAATTTTTCTTTGACATTGTAAGTGGCCTGCTGATGATGAGGAACATTTACTTGATGGTAGCCTTCAAACTAATAGAAAAAAATTAAAGAACAGTAATGAATTATTTGAGGTTCCTATCGTTGAGTAAGGGTGAATAATGCATGATATCCAAATTCGTAGAATTATCTAGGACACTCTTAAGTAATTTCCTGATTGGTTTAATACGTTTGTAAAAGCAAATAAGATGAAATTTTCATGCTGTGAATACGAACAGATATTTACACAGAAAATACTGCCCTATTATGAACTGCAAGCGAGTAATTAAACTATGACTGCAGTCATCAAACAAAACGCTATACTCGCATTTAAAAAATGCCGCTATTTCCAATATTATGTTCCTGTCCTTTTCTCATGATGCCAAACAACTATCAAATCAATTATCACATCAATTTGTCAAACGTCACATCGAATATTTAAAATCTATGTAAATCACAGATGTATGCATTGAACGTGCACTAACTACAGCAACAGATCTTAGGAGATAGGAAAGTGATATTCCTAAAACTGATACAGTGGTTCTCAATCCAGGGGACCCAGCTTTCCAGCAGAATTTTATTCGCGTTCTTCTTGTAATGGATGAAGGGATTTTAAACAGCTAATGAATTAAGGATGCCTGGGGTACTAATAAGTATGTGTTACTTATTATTCAGGATATCATTTTATTTTGGTATCCGTTGAATTATCTCTGTTTCCCTTGTTTCCGCGTTTTATATTCTACGTCATACAATTTTATCTCTAGTCGAAGCGTCCCACAAGCTCAGAACACTGATTTAATGAAATGTAAAGACTGAAATTCTGAATTAGCCGAAAGGGATACGTAATAGCAAATAATTTACATGCGACGCTAATATTCTTGAATACCTTATTTTCTGAAAGATGCGCATTCGCCAAATGCCCCTCAAAATATATGATACTTCCATTAGTGTGACGAGGAAAACGATTTGCGTAACAGAAGTAATGCATACTATAATGACTCATTATAAAGAAACCCCTGTAAATTAAACTTATCTCTGCACGCACAGTTCAAGATAATTCTTTTTTAGTATCTCCATACAGCATTTGGATGAGCACATTGTTCGAGCTCTTCCCATCCCCTTCGCCTCATCCCCATCTATCGAAGAGCCACTTCTCTTTTATCCCGACCTACAAGGAAAACAAAACTCCAGTTAACGATTCTCATTTGAAAGCGTGCTCAAAATCACACCCTTAACAGGAGCAGGGGCTCTGAAGCAGTTTCATTTCCGCTGCCAACTCCCATCCCGCCACTAAAGGGACCTTCCCCTCCTCCTCCTCTTGCGGCAGGGGCGAAAATGCCCCCCTCTTATCTTTTTGCAGGTCCCCCGGGTGAAGAAGACTTAAGGGCTTGCCACCCTACCTTTTCCTCTTCATTGACCACAGTTCGATGCTGACCTCGGGAGATAGGGTATGGGGCTCTGCGAAAGGGGGGTGGCCCAGAGAGATAACAGGTTTCCCCGTCCCCTGCTTGGGTTTTGACTGAGAATGGGAAATTTTGAAGGAAAACGTCTTCATATTTGACATAAAGAATCAATTTATATGCTTGCTCACAATGTGTCTCTTCTCTCCCTCATCTCTGATATAATTCTGGCTTTTTTCTTTATAGACTCGACAGTAGAATGCACATTTTTTTACAACAGGGTGGTACATCGCAAAAGCTTTGGAGTTTCTCTGTATTCGTAGAGCAAATACATAGCAAGATATAATCGCTCTGTACATAGTTTCCATTCTCTGTCTCTTTGTATCGCCACTTGTGTGACAGCTAAAGTTCTTACGACTGTGGCGGCTTTTACCATAGGCAGTCGAAGAAGACAGCACATCTTTTCATCCCTTGACTTACAAATGTTGGTTTGTGGAGGGTGAAGCCTGTTCAGATACAGAATGTTCTTTTTTAAAAGATATTTTAAGATTTCGTCTGCCTTTAATTTAATTTTATTATTTTATAAACTGCTTTGAACAATCTTCATTCTTTCTATTCAACTTTCATGTTCTCTAGGAATGTTTAGCAATTTAAGCAAAATATTATGACGTAACCTGCCAAGAAATTTTTTGTAATATAGGTTCAACTCTTTCTTCAATGGTAGCTCTTTCATGCCTGTAGCATTCGATAAGACATTAAAAAATACCGCCTTGCCTTAGAAAAGTGTTGCCTAATATTTGATTTGTTTGATGAATACTTAGTTAGATAAAGGCTCTCGAGCAAAGAACATGGGAAATTTCAGTCACACAGCTTTCTATTTTGAAGTCTGAGAAATCTAAATTATTATGCTCGTGCAATGATTCGCTTGGAAAGTCCGAGATATTAATTGGGTCGCTCTAAGCAGCTACAGATAATCAGAACACTGAGTCACCCCGCCCTGCCGTAGCATCCGGGTAAAACTGAATAACAACCGCTGCAACAGCTCGAGTACTGAGGCCGGAGTCCTCGTAACCATCACCGGCCACGGCCCGAACCCTCCCGAAAGAGGTATCAGAGGAGGGACTCATGCCCCCATTACTGTACTCACGTCCAGGAGTGAGAACCCGCTTACTTATCCGGCGGCTTCTCATTCACGTACTCGTGATGGCCCAGGTGGGATAGCAACTACAGGTATCTCTTCCTACTGGTTTTGGAAGCTTGTGTTTTAATATACAATGAGAAATTTGAAGGTATGTGTCATCTCAAATCAATTTATACACAATCAACTTATCTTTCTCAGAGCGATTGAAAACTTTTAAATACTATCTATAAATTTTCATGTTTTCCTATGCTTTAATTTCTTATAATTTCGATAAAAAATGCGTTATATCAGCATTTTTGTTTTAAAAAAACTGCGGAAGAGTGTTTTAATATCATACTTAAATTGAAAATTTACAAAAATAGTTATTTCTATTTCAATATTAGCTTTAATATTTATAATTATTTTGCATTAATTTTGGCTATTTTTAATTAATGATTATGTTATGAAAACAACGTCTAAACTCCAATTTTTTTAATAATATAGGTTTAAAATCATATTTCGTACCGATTCGAAAATGAATATTTTTTTGCTTTTGATCCAACTACAGACGAAACAGAAATTATATAAACAGTGGAAAAAATCCTATCGTATACCTATTTCATGAAATTGAAATAGTAAATTGGAAAATTGTTTTACTAAAAAGTGCTTATTTCTTTAATACATGCATGATCTTTTAACCTGAAAATATTCCAGGAACTGGTTTGTGATATTTCTAGGAAGCATGTTTAATTCACTGTCCGTCGTCGCGACGACGCTACAGCAACCCTAAGAAACATGGGAAGAAAGTTTGCTTTCTTTCTACGTGCGTAGTAGACATGGGAAACAACTTTTACAGATAAAGTTGATAGTTGCTTCTTCTCAACTTTCTAAATCGGGAATACGTGTTTTTTACATCATCAGAATGGATGTAAAATTCCACACTCAAGATTATCTGATGTCGATATTTTGTGTTTTGAATTATTTCAAACATCTGTAATGTTTATTCCAAAGCTGTATATTAGAATGGGTTTCGAAAACACTGACAAGTCGAAAAAATCTCGACCTCTTAAAATTGCTATTCCTCGTGAAATATATATATCGCCTACAATTATGTCTGGGCGGCAAAGCATCATATGTGAAAAGGTTTATTTTAAAGAACAAAAGTTGTAAGGATTTTTTTGAGACTTTTATAATTCTGAAATTAAAACTGTTTGTGTTACCCTTTATATTTTGATATTGTGACATTTGTAACAAATAAAAAAATATATTCGTAAAATTATTAATTCCAAGAGTAGTATTAAAATATTTTAAGAAAAGGAATTAATTAAATAAAAAAGGCGTTTTGCAGTAAAAGAAATTAATTAAAAAAATCGTTTGACTGCAACATATTTCTAAAGATAATAAAAATAGAATGGCAACGCCATATTTGTTTTTAGCGAACGTTGCCTAGTAACGCAGAGGAAGAAATGTTGGTTTTTTTTTAGAAGAATTCGATGTCAATGGTTGTAAGTGAGTGATGTTGTACATAGTTTGTGTAAAATGACTGCCTTTGTAAAAAATCGTCAAATAAATATACTGTTTTTGTAAAGAAGACTCATCATGCTTCATGCATTACAGTACAATATGTTTGCTTAAATAAAACTATAAACTGGTCTTTTCAGTGGTTCTTTTCCTACTTAAATGTAAATTAACTCAATATTATGTCTTAAAATAAGAAATTAAGTTTTAATGATTTAATTTTTTTCTTATTTATCTCAGGATTTTTACTTCTCATTTCACTTATACCTTAATTATTATTTCAGAAGATTGTTTTACGTTATTTTTTAAGAAGTTAACGAATGAACATTTATTCTTTTGAAATTTTAAATAATAAAACAAGAGTATTATGTATTTTTTCAAATATGCCTTCGATATGAATTTCAAAATGGCAATAAAACAATACAAAGATCATTGTTAGATAATTTTCAATTTTTGTATACATTTTCAAAACAAAAATATGCCCTTATGAAGGATTTTCGCGATCAAACCCAATTTCTTGAACAATTCATAAAGAAAAAAATGTTTAACCTCATGATAAAAATCTTCTTACCCTCATCTTATAAATAAGATTTTTGGAAATTCATAACACATAAAATTTAAAATAATAATTCGCTGAAGCTTCCAGGAATTTGGAAATATTACTTCAGAAATTGAAAAATTCCAATGAAATATATTAGAACTGTATTATCATAAATAGAGAATTATGCAACAATACTCAAAATTGAATACTGCAGAATTTAGAATGACAATTGTACATTTTTTCCCAATACGTGAAATTTTTTTCTATCCTTCCATGTAATATTTTTCCATTATTTTAAAATATGGTTTTTTAAAAACATTACAAAATTGTTTTCCAAATTATACAATATTGTTTTCCATAGCGACAACATTTTTTCCAATATTGTATTTATAATATTATACAATATTTTACAATATCCAAGATTCTTATCGCATATTTTACCTATACGATATTACTATTTTTGTTTCTGTAATTTTATGTTTGATGCTATGATCAGAAAGTCAAAATTATATTAATCTAGAGCTATAAAGTTCCATAATTCCAATGCAACCGAATTAATCAATAGTCGTTCAAACAAAATTGAGAAATAATTTATTTCTGTCTATCCTAGACCAAAATAATATGAATATCGTAGTGTTTGAGACGAATTTTAATCTGAAACTTGACAAGTTGTTTCTTTCTGGTTCAGTTACAATAGAAAATCTATTTTTATTTTAGCAAGTTTACCCTTTAGATTACTGGTGAGAAAAAGTTCAAAATTGCTTTACAAATTCTGTTGGAAAGACAGGAAAAAGTTTCCCCTTTTTCTATTTATTGAAAGATAACCACCTGTAAGGACATCTTTTCTTATATTTCCACATTAGCAATAAATGTAGCTATAATACATGAGATGGTTAGGACAAGAGAATAAATCTATCCCTTTCAGGTTATTTGAAATTCATGTTTAAAGCAACTTTTAGCCAGGCTTAAAGTTAAATAAATCATTAGATACCGGAGATAGAGGACCGGCGAGTCCAAACTCTCCGATACAACATCCATTACTGACGGTATAAAATTGTTTTCTGGGTAATCGGAAGGCAGATATATCATCGCCTGGTAAGAAGTCAAATGTTAATGATTTAGGTATAAGCATCTGGACCATGTCGTACGTAGAAGAAAATATTCTTCAGGCGCAACATCTTTAAAGAAAGAGTGAAATGTTTTATGTTCTAAAAAGGATTTCTAGACTATTACAGATGTTAAATCATCTATAGTCTTTAAAAATGAATAAATATAATACTTTTCAATAGAATTATGACTAAATTTTTATTGACTCAAGTTATTTAATCTGAAATCATTCATTAACCATAACTCAAGAACAAGATACAATCAAAAATATTGACATGAAAACAGAATATTAAAACTTTTCTATGAAAGAAACATATAGCTCACTTGTAAAAAATTAATAGGATTTACATACAAATACAAATGGAATGCTTATCATTTGAGCGCTGTAAAAGTTGATTGAATTTCCTTTGCCCAATCAGTTTCCGAATTTAAGCAACACATAACTTCTATAAAAACCCAATTTCTTTTTTGGCATTGAAATAGAAAGAAACCAATATTGCTTTGAAGAAAATGAGAGTTTTAAGAAAACTTTTTCTTTTCTTGAACCAGATAACGATTTCGTGTAGAAGATAAAGCTCAATACAATTATAGAAAAGTATTTTAATTTGAATCGTTTTAAATAGATGGAGATTAAAAGTTTCTGTCAAATAAATTCAATGGAAAAGTCATTACTTTGGGAAAGAATTTACTGAATTCGTAAAGAAATTTTCACTGGTTTGTTTTTTAAAGAACTAAAAGATTTCGAGTTAACGTAATAGGAATAAAAAAATATTATTTGCTGTGACAGAATGCATAATTTAAATAGTTGAAAAGTCATTTAGATTTTTGTGCAGTATTCTTTTTCTGTGTGTGTGTGTGTGTAATGCTCCTTAATTCTTTTCCAATTATTTTTTAAAAGAACCGCTTTTATCCTGATGATTAGAAATAAAATTGAATCCGCTTTCGTAAATAGTGTACGATGAAAAAGTTACTAAAATAGGGAAAGCGAAGATGTAAAATAAAGCACATTTAAAGAGCTTAAAAAAATCCCAAAATAATTTGCCTTCAATTATGGCTGGCTAAAACAATTTTACTTTAAAGTATACAACAACTATTTTTAAGACCTTTATTATTCAAGAGCGTTATTTTTCAAGACCTTTCCTTATTATTTGATAATTATTATATATAACCTCAATTACGCTTTTAAATATACAAGGTGTCTCAAAAGGTCTTTTACAAACTTTAAAGGTAGCTAGGCATAAAGGAAAAAGTTATTTTTATAAAAGAACATGGTGTCTCAAACGGAAAAAGCAGCTATTACAGGGAGCTCATTGACAATGAATAAAGTAAAAGATGCCTTAAATAAAGAGCACAAGACAAGTTAAATGGAACATAAATTTACAATAACACAACAGGACAATTATGTAAATGAAAACATGCGAAACGTGTATAGTTTCAAACTTCAAGTCCTTTAAGCAACAAGTTCAGTAGAACCTCGGAAATTCGAACTAATTGGGACTGTCCACTGTTCGGATTCCAGAAAATTCGGGTTATCCGTGGCCTGTAGACTGAGGAAGGATGAAATCCCAAAATAGCATTTTACAATGAGGATTCTCGCTGAAAAATAGAAAAGTGATTTATAATCTTTTTTTAATTATTGAAAGATAGTTTCTATAGCTCTGTAGACCTCCTTGTCTAGTGACCTATTCTTATCATCCCTCATTTGCAATTTATCGAGCCATCGCATATTATCTGATACGATAGCTTAAGGAAGTAAAACTATCTATAAAGTGATTAGAGTGCAGGCAAATTTGTTCTGGTGGAGATGTGAGAACGTAATGCTACATCATGTGGCCTGTATTAAAGAAAAAGATTCTGCTAAAGCCAATGTGCAGCCCACTAGAAAAACATTTCTTTGCATCGTTGTAAGGTATTAACCACACTTTTAATTATGTATTCAATTAATTGTTTTGTAATATCATAAAACCCCTCTCCAAAAATTGCAGTAATCAATTAAAGTAAACGGCCTCAATTCTGTTACGAGACTGCAACTGTTCATCTGTATTTCATAATCGTAGTTGTTCGGTGTATATTATTGGCATGTTCTTTTGTTATTTCACGTTTTTTTGTAGTATTATGTTATAACTCTTGCTTGTATTTTTATTGCTTTATTAATAAAGTTTCACGCATACCTATATCACGCATATATTCTAGCGCCGAGTTCGGGGGTATGCGTGGTGAAATGTGAAATGTATCATTAGGTTAGGATAAACACGTCATGTTTAGTTTATGTTTAATTAATGTCCCGTTTTAACACGAGGGCTATTTTGGGACGAACCTCGTAATTTTGAACCGCAGTCAGATGACGAAGACGATACCTGAGCTGGCACACCCCTCTCCAAACTTCCGCACCCCATCACCCGGCAGGACGTATGATTTAACGTGAAACGGGCCCAAAACACGACGGATATTCAGTGGAATCGGATTTCAAACCTGTAACCTTCGTGCTCCGAGGCCGACACTTTACCACTAGGCCACCGCGGCCTCCGATAAATACGTTATGTTAAAGTTATATTAATGGGTATTCAATAAATATACTTCATGAAATCGTCAATGGACCTTCTTAATGAATTGGACTCCACTCTTATTCTCATTGCTATTCATAATTAAAAATCACCATTTCTTTTTTTTCATCAGTTTCATCTTATTAATCAGTTTAGTTTATGGACAAATCATAAAAGCCATTAGCATCGAACATCATGTCTAAAAAACATATTGTATATTCATTTAATGAAACTGTGACAGAGTACAAAAAAAGTAAGCGGAAGATTTAACAACATTTTCTGTAGAATAAATGTGAAATGTTCTCTTTACTTTTTCTCTTACTCTAAAGGAGGTTGAAAAAAGCGATACTGAGAGAAATAATTGTGTAACTTTGATTATATTAAGAATGTGCACACTTCTTGACTAATGATGTTGGTTATTTTGGCGTGATTTCATGACACTGTATCATCACGAGAAATATTGTTTCCAATACATTAGTTACGAGACTAGAATTCTAAAAAACACCAAAGTATGGACTTCAAATTTTAAAAATAAAATCAACTCATATAAAATTATGCTAAACATAAATTCAAATTCATACGAAAACCTTTAATAAGTACAACACTTGAGTAATAACCCTAAACTACACGGTGTTTCATATATCCATCACTACAATTTTTGTCTTCTTTTCTATTAATTTTAATGATTAAAAAATTATTTAAATGCAGCATTTTTGATTTGAAGAAGCAAAGATTACTTGCGAAAAAACTTTCATTTAAAATTTAGGTTTTAAAACAGATTAAATTTAATTTTAAAGTCAAGCTCTAAATTTTTAAAAATGAAATATTTTTCTTGAATTCCTTAGATTTATTTACATACATTTGCTCATTCGATAAATTTCCATTGAAGTTCTTTTCATAAACGGTAGAAACGCTGAAACGTGAAAATTTTACAACTCTATGTTTAAGAGACATGGGAAGAATAATGTAACTCTATTAGCAATACTATTTCAGTATTATTACACCGTTTAAAGAATATCCTATTATTATTATTTTATGTTCCAGCAACACTTTCACAACCACTTGCCGAAACATCTTTAGTTTATATACTGTCTCCAATAAATTTGAAACTGCCCAGGCCATTTCGGACTTCTGGCAACTTACACACGTCATCTTTCGCTTACCACCATCTTCTCCTGACATCACAAAATCAAACATCACCTTACTCCCTGGAAGAAAGTCAACAACCCGTGCTTCCTTCCATAACGGCCATCTCCAGGGAGAGTGAGTGGATGTGACGAAAACGACAACATCTCCCTGGCAATGAAAGTAGCCGTTCAGTCTGCCTCTGCCCTTAATATAATGTCGTCCCAACATGGCCAGCAGCGGAAAAACCATTTATCTATGTAATAAGCATCAGCTGGTGCACGCACCACGAGTGATCGCTCATCTTTTAGGAGAGGCAAGCCGTCCACCCCCTTGTCACTGACAACACGACACTCCATCACCCCCCAACCCCCTCTCGGAGATCGGTTTTGAAGCATCATTGCATCCTCCAGGGGGAAGGGGGAGTTCTGATTAGGATTGAAGATCTAATGAATTCGTTCCCCAATACGAAATCAGGTAGCCATCCTGACTGCTTATTAAGCATACATCGTGGCAATATTGCAGCCTCTTGACCGAAGCTTCGAGGTTTTAATTATATTGGACTTGGGGCTGGGCACTGTCCATCGGATACAGTTTTGAGACCCGAAAGTTAGTTCGAATATGCATAAATTTCTCTTTGATTATGTCGCCTTCGTGAAACCGTGGTTGATCTTTTGCCGAACTAGACGACGAGCACTTGCTTGAGAGAGTAGCCTCTTGGTTCGTCAATTGCCTTAGAAATGCCAAGCCATTCGAAAGGGAATAAAATGAAGTTATAGGCTTCATAACTATTATAACCATCGAAAAGTTATTTAACTTTTTCTTTAACAATAAATATGACTATTTTCAGTCACGTGTTGCATTTTTCAACTAATTTGTTAATGAATGCATTATTATGTGTAATGATTCGGAATAGATTTCAAATACTATCAGACAGAAGTGATTGATTAGATTTAAAACATATGTAGTTTCCATTCTGATATTATGTTAATTCATACCTTTAAAATTAAACACTTAACATTAAAAATTTTCTAAAAGTAAAAAAACACCTCATCCTGTTTTGAAATTGTAATGATTAATTTTGAGATACAAGTAATCTCAAAATTATATTTAGAAATAATTTACCTTTAATAATATAGCATATATTCTAGAAACAGCAAAGCAATTAAAACTTCAAAAGATAATTTAAAATCCCAGTCATAAAACCACCATGGAAAAATGTCATAAAATAATGACGAAAAGTGTTCAAAACTGTTCAGCAAAGGTAGCAGCTCTAACCTGTATGCATCTTTCCTTAATCAACTTGGATAAAACTTTCATAAAAACCGAAAATTACATTGTTCAGTCCGTTGCGCTCGTCTCCTATAATCAACACCTCAACGTTGCACCACATAAATGGTTTTCAAAGCCAATCACGTCGAGCAAAATTAACTCAGGAACTTTTTAATAAAAAAAGGCGGGAAACAAGTTCCAAATATTCCAAAATTAACAGCCAAACGATACCGATGGGAAATACAGAACAGAAAAAAATAACACCGTAATAATCGATATTCTACTTAAACTTAAAACGAACCCTTTTGGAATATTCCTACCATTTATAAACCCGACATCCTAACGAAGCGCGCATTAACGAAAATTACTTCTTTTTTTATGGCAACACCGAGTAGAGGTTTCATTAAGTTAATGGCAAATTTAACGAACAAGAGAGACCGAAATAGAACGATATTAATAACGGTTCGTAAACAATATGCATAAATACCGCTGCATAAAATCAGTAGCAACCCGAAAAGCTAATGTTCTCTGAGGCAGTTACGTCACAGTTTCTCATTTGGGTTGTTTTATTTATTTTTTTTATTTCTTCCCCCTCTTACCCCGGATGTCTAGAGCAGATGTTGTTCTACTTTCCCTGCAGAAGATTTATAATTTCGAGCTGCAATATTTACTGTTCCAGACCTAATTTGGCGTTCAACAGACTGTGTAATACCGTGATTGGAAGAAGGATTCCGATGTAGTACTTTGTCACTAAATTACTTAAAACGCTTCCCAGACTTTGCCACATGCTTTATTTTCAGTGTTTACTATGCATTTATAATTCCACATAAATCTTTTGGATCCAATCTTTCTCGAAATCATAACAAATTCGCCAACCTTGCGACGACAGCAGCGTAGATTTAATCCAGCCTGGATATTTATTTCACAGAGTGTTCGCTCTCTATCAACTAATTGGAGTATCAGTATAGACTGCTTTGTTTGGCAAAAGGATTAGAACTTAATTTAGCTTCGCGTTTGAAGCTGGGAAATTTTAATTAAGTTGTCATTTTTAGAAAGTTGCGAGAATTCAGTTTAAAGGTGTTTGTATCTCTAGATTTAATTAAATGTTGCACATCCCAAATGAACAGCTTTCTATAAGCTTATGCAGAGTTATCTAATCTATGCTTTTGAATAAATGTTGAGTTTTGAGGAAAAGTCGATAGTTCGTAACTCGTTAGATTGTATTTGGACTTTTCGAGAAATCCCATGACCAATACACATGTTTGGGATCAGACTTCTTTTCATTTAATTTCTCTTTTCAGAAACTGTCTGTACTTGCCCTATGGAAATCTGATGCATTTAATTTATTACAATAAGATTTAATAAAATAGGTACAAATTATTTTTCAGAAGTTGAAAATTTTAAGCATTTGAAAATTGTAAGCATCTAGATTTCATCTCGTACAATTACATTCCACCTATCATGTTTTTTCCCTGAATAACCAAGTTGTTCTTAAATCTCCTTGGTTTTTAGAGTTATGTTGATTTCTAGTTGTTAATATTTTCTTTTCACCAGGGACCTTCATTGCATTTGGCAAGACTGATATAGCTGTCTGCTGAATCATTATGAAACATTCCTACTTAAATTAGAGAGGTTTTCATTCATTGAATCAGGAGATTGTTTGCATGAATAGCCAAGTATTTATTAAATCTCATTGATTTCAGTAGTTCTATTTATTTTCAGTTGTCAAACGTTACTTTTAATCAAGCATCTTTTATTGCATTTGCTGCGACTTCCACGTTTGTCTGCTGAATTTTTATCACAAATTCCTACTTAAATGGTCTATAAACTACATGTGACTCTAATTGAATTTTTTCAAGTGATGTCTCACCAGATTGAGGTTCAGAGGACTGCTGGACAGTTTAAGTCGTGAATTATCTTTGAAATTAAAGCATTTTTAGGCAATTACATTAAATTACGGTTTTGGACGTTGATTCTACTAAAGTCTTTTGAGGATCGACCTCAACAATTTGAAACCTAAGCAGATGACGATGATTATAGCTGAGCCGACAGATCTTCTCTGCAATTCCAAGCCACATAGGCAGAAGAACTTTTGAATTATGAACAATTTTACCCTCACTAGGAAAGCATAGTCGCCTGAATTTCGTTAGAATGGTTCTTTCCGTCGCACAGTGGTGAAATATACAAAAAAGTTGGTCAAAATTGTTAAATACTAAAATTATATAATTATTTGTATTAAGAACTTTAGGATATGTTGGGTAGACGTAAATATTCAGAAATTATCAATTAATGAAGAGAGTCATGGACAATTAAGCAGTTATTACAATGTAATCAGTAGAAAAATTAATAAAATAGCAACAGCTGACTTCCGCGCGCATGCAGTATTGCCTTCGTTCATGGTTCAGATTATCAACCACGAGACCTATTTGTTTTTTAAATTTATCTTGGACTCTTTTTTTAATATTTCAAAATGTTTTCAATCTCGCCCTCCCCCCCGCGTTTGCCATTTGCATAACGTAAGTCTATATGTAAAATATAACAAGCGCTAGAAGAATCTGATCCGGCAATCTAGCGTGGACTGTCCTAACTGAAGATGGTTTTCAATGACTGCTTTAAACAAAACTTTAAGCTATATTTAGACTGCTTGCTTGTTGTTGAACACAAATTACATCTTTGGTTCTTTGAGTATTCGTAATATAGTTTGCCGTTATAACTAATTAAAATTTTGTCACAAGTTTTCATGTCTGTCTGATCCAAGTCGGTTTTCTAGTTTGTGACAAATACAGCTTCTTATTTTTGAATTTGTTTGAATTCCTGAATGAATTGGAGTCGTACTGGTCTACAATATCGAGAAGACAGTCGTCGAAAATCCACAATACAGTATGCTGTTGTTAATCTCGATTCCACAAAAAATTAATTTATTGGAACAAGAGTTATTCAAATTGTTTCGAGGAACTGACAAATCTCATTTACTAATTGAAAAATATTATTAATATCGTCCTCGAAGGGTAAAAATTATCTTATAAATATTTAATCAGATTATTTACAATTTGATTAAGCAAGTCTTGTACAGCCACTTGTGCTGAAGCTTCAGTTACAGAAATATTTTCCGCACAACTCATCTTTTCAGCTTTTATTATGACTTCAAAATTAGAGCACCAAGTGGAACTTTCTTCAAGAGCACTATTTCCTATATTGTATTGATTGGTCTAAAAATTTGCAATTAATCAGTAGTGGTAAGGCCTTGTCTTCCGATATTGTATCTATATCTATTTTTAACTCTCAAAAAGCAAGATTTTTAACATTTCAGTTTGTCCCTTTATTCTCCGTTTCATTTGAAAGGCATACATTAGACTTTTTCTACATCTGTTTTCTCTCGCTTGCTCTCTCTCTCTCTCTATTCTTCGGTTTCCCTTTCTACAATGTGTTCATTGCTGTCTTCAAAAGCTTTTAATGGCACATTTTAAGGACGGATGTAAAAAAAAACCAGTTTTTTTAAACTTGATTGGCAATCAGAAATTAGCTTCAATAATTTTCTTTTTTCGAAGTCTAGTAGTTCGCTATAAGCATATAAAACCACGCAAAATTTAGAAAGAAAATGTTTGTTCTGGGCAATTTTGTTCTTAGAAGAATTATTTTTATAAAATGTATAAATTCTCGTCGAATAATTGATCGTGATGCAACCGAAGTTATCCCTAAAAGAACATACATAGAAAAATTTGTAAAGTTACTAATGCAATAAAACATCAAAAAATTCAAAGTAGCAAGTAAATTTGTTTTAAATAGAGAGCTACTACTATAAGCTTTATTTAAAATTATTTATAATGCTAGAGTTCCTTGGAATCCTACACTTTTTCCTCCCATGATTCTATTAGAACACAAAAAATTCTTTTCCATTGAAAAAACGAGTTTTTATTTTTTTAAAAACTGTTTGTTTCCTATTAATAGGGGTTAAAAGTTCGCTCGTACCTTATTGACTAAGTTCCATATCGAAAACAAGCCACTAGATGAAATCGATCAAAATAAAATACAGAAAACTTTGATACGAATGTAGAAACACTTGCAGCTTTGAAAAGAATTCAGAAATTTACCAAAGTGCCATGGCAGCTTGCATGCCGTTAACATGTCGAAAAGTACACAAAAATTAGCGCAATACATTAGACTATCAATATAATTAAGTTTTACGGCTTTACCAATAACTTTTTGAAAACCCTTTTTGGCCAGCTTTTTCACATATTTCACCACTGTGCGTCGCACCAAACCCGCGACCTTTTGATATCGAAACTGAGATTAGTCGGACACCCTGCAATACCCAGATGAATTGCATGAGCTGGAGCATTGCGATTCACAAATTATTTTCCCTACAGCATTCTGAAAAAGGCTAATACAAGAAGCACAATTTCATATTTATATCTTCGGTCGATGTTTAGTCAACTTCAACACAACCGAAGCTTCGTTCTATGCGTTTAGTAATAGCAGTACATAAGCCTTTCCTTTTAAAAGCAGAAATGACTCACATTTACTGAGTTATTTAGGAAAAGTTGAAAATGTGAAAAATGAATGGAGTTAAGATTTTTCAAATTTATTTTCTAACTTACACAAAAAGTTTTTACAGTCGTCTTGAAAAAGAATTTTCAATACTATTTTTGTTTTGCGTAAATCAGTTGTTTTGGGTAATATTGTTCAACCACATTCACCTGTTTATATTTCCACAGCTGTGCGAAGTAAATAATATTGTAAATTGATCCACATGTTCCAATTGTTAGCTACTAAACTGAATTTTTAAATATATTTTAACGATTATATTATAAAATTTTGAATAAATGTCTTATGAGAAGTAATATTTTGCGTTGATTTTTTCACAATTGATGACAATGAGTTTGGAAAAATTTGATCAAAATTCAAATAATATGTACGAGAAGAACAAAATAAATTCAAGCTTCATTATATTAAATGTGTAAATAATGATACATAACCAAAATATACATTAAAAAATCAGCAAACATGCATGCACCATATTTTAATAAAAAAAATTACTTACTCTTTGTTGAAATTGCGTTTTTAGTATATAATTTAAAAAAAACTATATATGCGGTTTCTGTAGTCAAAGGACTAATGCGCAAGCAGCATTTTTAGATTACATAACATTTAAGCACAATTTTCTTATCTCTTAAACATATATTAAAAAGTTTTTCAAGGTGACGGGAGTTTCTTAAGTGAAAGAATGATATAACGGGTTATGACAGAAAATGAAAAGCACTAGCTCAAAATACGAAAAATTCTGTCTGGAATATCAACCTATCTTATTCTTGATAGTTATTGATAATAAATATATTGATGTGAATTTCTGAAAGGAACATGCACTAAGCTACTTGGAATCTTCCAAGAAGAATTAGCTTCTTCGAAGAATCTCCTACTAAAACAAAGGTAGAGGAGAAACAAACTATTGGTCTTCTTTATTAGATACCTCCTTTATTCAACTTATGATGTGCAATAAATCCCCTCGCGTGAGTTCTAGTAATTGTGGCGAGACCATAAGTATTTTCATAGTTGTTGAATGAAAGATTCTTCATATTAGAAACAACAGAACTTACAACATTTTACCCTGTTAGCACAAAACGCCCATCCATATTGCTGCGATATCTTCGTGATATTGTGCGGTATTCAGAATATCGGACAACGTCGTGGAGATATCGTACAATATCTTAGGTTAATATATTATGCTACCAAATACGTCAGTTGACGGGTTCAAGAAAAAAATACCATACGTCATGATATAGAGTTGTAAAATAATTTCTATAAAGAAGGTGTCAAGTATTTCGATCAAATTTATTTCGCCTCAAATTTCATCAGTTTTAATTTAAATAAAAGTTTCTACCACTGATAGCCATGATTTTCTTGTAAACGAAAACTAAAACGGCGAAGAAGAAAGAAGTAAAATTACCACGGTATTTATTTGGAAGCATAATGACAGATATTAGAGTTTCCGAGATGAAATAAATGAAGATTATTCATTACTCCAATTCGAAACACCCAATTAATTTATTTGTGCCAGAAATGGACACCACCACCAGATATCTATGCATTTTCTTTCTTCCAACCTATTAAAGAATGCTAATTAAATGTAAACCGATATTTTAGAGTTTTTAAAATTAAAATAAAATCCTTCGGTTTCCCTTCCTTTTTTTCAGAAGAAGTAAAAAACCTGTCCCGCGTCTTCAATTTCTTATCATTAAGAATATATGAAGTGCTTTTTATTCGGAACCATTTATTTAATCAGTATTATAATGAGTATAAAATTCATTCTGTTTAAATACTCATTTCGTGTCATGATTTATCAAACTGAAAAAAGGGTAAAAAAGATTATTTTAATTCCCCAAAAGTATAGCTCAAAGGGAAGTAATTTCGAGAGTTAGCAAATTATTATTAAATATCTTTATCGGAGTGTTCTTTCTTGCATATTCTCATGAAGGGAAAAATTTAACATGCATTTTTAGTTATTGCATCATTTTCTGACGGCAAGTTTGCATTAATTTCGAATGAAAATGATTAGTACTTAAAATTTAAGCTACTCGCAGCAACATTTTAATATTCAGCGCCATAAAATGTATCATTTATAATAAAAATATAAAAAATAAGTTATATTTTCCATCCCTTAAACTTTAGCTTGGAAAGCTGACATTGTTGTTTGGTTGAGAGCAAGGTAAATGGCTCAATTTGTTTGAAATTACTTTATAGCAGCGAATAATGTACTGTAAATAAAATGAATAAAAATGTAATTTAAGCTTCTCTTGGTTCAATTTATGTTTAAGGTATGCAAAAATGATCTTTTTTGCAAGCTTAATGCTCAGGAAAAGGGGGAGGGAGAGAGGGATATTAGAACATTATTCATCCCCTTGGAACTTGATTTACACATATTTAGCTCCCTTTCCTTTCTGCATACATGCGAAATTTTCCTTTTTTTTAAGTATGAATAAATTCACGTTCTTAGAGGCTCTTTACGTATTGATATTAACGAGGGAAGTTTTGCTGAACTTTCGAAAATAGTTCCATCATCGTTGTTATTCATCAGGGTGTTGAATTTCAAATTATTTTGTTATTCATAAACTCATCTTCTAAAGATAATCTTTCGAGCTTTATCGAAGCGTGGTTGCTTCAATAAAGGTATCGAAAATTTTCTGTAAAATGCACTTTTTATATGTTACAAAGAAAAGTTACCGAGATTGTTAGGAATTTAAAAAAAATGAGAATTAAAAGTTACTCAGTCAACCAATATATTAAGCCTCGCTTCAACTCGACTGCACATAAAATTTGCTCTTCTCCATAAAAGTTAAATAATAATAAAAAAATTCTTAACTAGTGTTAAAGAAGTTTTCTTGAATTATCAGTAGAAGAAAAAGGAAGCACTAGTAAATGTAATTGTTGAATACTTTAATAGTGTTTACTTTTCTTTTAGCCCTATTATCAATGACAGAAAAATTAATTTTTGGCAACATCGAAAACATTAGTCCAAAAGTTCCTTTGAGAAAATTTTGGTGTATTTATTGCATAAAATTTTCGAATTTATGTTGTTTTAATGGAATAATTACAGTTTAAATCCAATATCGTATAATATTATAAATTAATATTTTATAGTGATGTAACATTCTTAAAATAATTCTGAAATTGTAGTCTTAAATTTATTTGTTTATGAATTTAAAAAGCTTATAATTGTTTCTAGACGTTAACTTGATATCTATTTAGCTCCCTGAATGAATTTTTTAAAATTTTATATTCGGAAAACTATGTTTTCATTCTAAATTTTTTAATAGAATGAAGACAATTGCCAGATTTTAGACAGGCTATCAAATGAAAGATTTTTTTAACTGAATTGCAAGTGATACAGTCTCAAAAAAGAGAACTTATTTTAATGTTATCTATTATTGGTAAGATGTCTACTTGTTCATAGAAAAAGCGATTTGTGCTTTCTTACATTTTTTTATAGACTAGGATTTTTTTTACGAATTGAAGCGATTATTTATTATTTTCTGCCTTTTTTCATTAGCTATGTGTATTTTAATATCTTAATTCCAGACGTAATGCTGAAATATTTTGAGAAATTTGGAAACTAAAGCAAGACAAGAAAATATTTCATTTTCCACTTGAAGAGCTTAATGGATAAGCAACTAAACTAAAATTACGATACTGCAATTTATATTCGTAATAGCTTTAATAATTATATCAATTTCGTATAACTAATTCATAACAATTTTTCAAAAGTAATATCCGAAGCCCTATTGATGAAGTTGCTTTTCTCGGAAATGTGCGGCAGTTTTTTAAATTGTAAATGTATCTTATGATTTAATTATAATAAAAGATTTTCATATCATCTAGAAATGTATTTGTTTGAAAGAGTTTTCACTGATTTTTTTCATAATATATTTATTTACCCAACTTGATGATAATTTTATTCAAACAAGTGCATTTCTTTCCTTCACATATCTATTATGGACTTTCCAGTTTAGTTTTTGATGCTAAAAAATTATTTACCGAAGATTTAATTTTGTGACTTTTTGAGCGATTCTAAAAATTGTTACCATAGTTAAAGCGTTCTAGAAAAGCTCTTCGAAGTAAAATTACTGAATAGCATATAACAGACGTATGGGATTTGGAAACATCTTATGAAAATCAGACATTAAAGGAAATAATTTTGGAATAAGGAAATAAAAAAATTGTTAAAAACAAACTTTTATTAGTAAAAAAAAAGTTTAATTTTTTATTTTAATTATTTTTTTCGTTTTAATCTTTAATTTATAATTAATTACTATCAGTATTATGATATCTTAAAATATTTTTTTTCTCAAATTCATTGCCAGGTGGCGATCCTCTTATGGAATCAAAATTTGATTTAGTTCATTGATTAACTGACTATTAAGTTTTGAAAATATTAAAACAGTGTATTGTCATCGACAGCATACAAATGCAGAAAATCTCAAAACTTTATCGCACTAGGAAATAATTGAAAAATCGATTACAAAATTCCATCTTCACAAATATGAAAGAGGTGAAGTAAAATAAAAGCCTGTGAAAACCATTATTAATATTCTTGCCAAAAAATCCTTTCAAAAGGGCTTCAAAAATTTTGATCTGATCTGAAAAACTTTAAAGAATCGTTTCATAAACAAATGATTAACAAATTATAGCAAGAAATTTGATAAATAAAATGTAAAAATTTACTTAATGGCAATCAATTCTATTTGGCCGCTGAAAGACCAACACATAAGGGGCCGTTCAAATATTACGTAAGCATGTTTTTTGGTAATTTTTGACCCCCACCCCCCTTGTCAGCAAAAATAAGCAAATCGCAAACCCCCCTCTTATAATTACGTAAGCAAACGGCACCCCCGTCCTTTTTTTTCCACAAAACGTATATCAGTAATAGTCTAATTTTAAAAATTTTAGGACTTAATTCAAATAAAAAAACTTTTCACTCGGCTTAAAATGAAAAAATATATATATTTAATTTCCTTGCAATTTTGTTTAAGAAAATTTCTTAGTTTATCACAATTAAAAATTCAAGTTTAATTTTCTTTTGCCAAATCTAATTTTTTTTCAAATTTATTTTTTTAATTAAATTATTTTTGCAAGTTACAAGAGATTTTCGGAAATAAAGTGGTTTTAATGTCTTAAGTAAGCATCACTCATACCCCTCCCCCCCTTGTCAGCAAAAATAAGCAAATCGCAAACCCCCTCCCCCCTTAGGTGCTTACGTAATATTCGAACGGACCCTTATCTAGGAATCAAATTCATCCATATTAAACAAACATCCAAGATTTTAAATATGAATTAACATTCTTAAAGTACTTCAACTTTCTTCGCACTGATTGTCACCTGAAACAAGAATTAGAATGTTCTCCTCTTTTTGAGGAAAGTTTAGGAAAAGGAATGAAGTGATTAATTTTGAAACAAATTTTGAATAACCTATAATAAACATTATCTCGATGTATTTTGAAGCGTGCCCCTTTCATGGAGGTGAGAATATCCATAGAGTTACAAATTTCTTTTGCATACTAATAATGAGCTCCGATGTTAAGAAGCACTTTTCTTGGTAATACAGTAGAATCCGCTTAATGTGATCACTTCGGGACTTAAGAATTTTGATAACATTAACCGATTGATAACAATAACCGAATTATGTAAAATCATCTATATTTTTATCACATTACGGGAAAAGAAACAAAAAGGAAAAAAAACACTTACCTCAGGGCTATCTATTATTTATTTCAAAAATAGCAATTAAAAATTCATTAAGTGTTGCTTGAGGACAATTAGTCCTTAACAGTTCATTTATATATTGCTCGTACTTAATTATTTTTTTAAAATTTGTTGAACGATGCTGCACGCCGCTTTTCAAAATATCAAGTGTTTACCTCATTTCGGCGTTCGTTGGAGGGTTTTTTTCAACACATTCGCCCGGGGCCGTGCGCAAAAAGTAAACAAACAGCTCTCTTCAGGCCAGAACCTTGAATTCGTGACGTCACAGTCTAAAGCCTCTCCGTAGCTGTGTTGTTGATGTAGGGAACGTTCATTCCCAAGCGGAAACACAACAGAAGTACAAGATTTTCGGCAGTTACTCATTACTGAATGAGTTTTTAATATTGACGATCAATTAATATAAATAGTTCGTGAAAGTAGTATACGCAAAAAATCTTACATTTCCTGAAAAAAGCTTTGACACAATTTTCAATTGCAAGAAGATCAGTTCAAAGCATGAATTTTGATAATGGATTATTCAGTAGTGTTTTGATAAAAAGTGTGAGAAACCGACAAAATTTTTAATTTCATTTTCATAAATTTCTAATTAAGTTTTAATGTTAGAAACAGTTTTCCTCATCACCTTAGAGGTACTGTTTCAGGATGCACTACCCCTTTTCAAAAATGTTATGAGAAGGCGGGTTCCTCAATAGGTCTATTTCCTTCAACTACAAAAAGATTAATATCCTAAAGTTGATAATTTTCGTTTCAAATTTTTAGATCTAAGCTGGTCATTCTTAATTTTAGTATAATTATTTAAAAATATATTTGCTGAAATGGAAATGCATTGCTTTACAATTAGGACAAAATTATTTTTACATTCACATGAAACTTCAGGAACAGAATTTAGCAATTCCATTTTTTCAAAAACCAGATGCTCCAACAGCTCCTTGTGGTTATTGGCTTTTGAAAATTTCTCTTCAAATTCTTTACGAATTAATTTATTGAAAATTTGGCAACTTTCCACCAATATTTCTAGTGTGTATTTAGTAGGCCATTTCAAGCCACCTCGATCTAGAAGTGATGCATATTTACAAGCAGTGTCAATTTCATATTCTAAACCTTTTGTTGTAATAAATTTTGATGTACAAAGATCGCAATTTAATTTCTGACTAACTTTCTTAGCAACATACCCTGAAATATACATAAATGCTGGCATTCCCACTGGTGATATTTTAACATCAGTAGTTGTGTAGAAAATCTCATACAATTCTTCATCTACTTCAAATTCTACTGAAGTTTCTGAAGTTGCCTAAAAAATTTCTAAAGATTTTATGTGAAACTCCCCTTTTTTTCTGAATGAAAATTTATCCAATCTACAATTTTTAGCTTTTTTTCCAGATTCAAATATTTGAAGGCATGAAACATTAAAATTTTCCCCAGACATCTGTCGATACTGCCCAAATCTTGCCTCTAGACTATATGTTTGAAATTTACCTAATAATATATATTCTGGGGTGTGCTCTTTAAAGATATGATTTACAATATCTATCAATATATTTTGTGGTAAACTGAGGGGCAAATTGTGTCTCCTTAGTCAATTTACCACCTTTACCTGCTAATCCTAGTTCTTTTCTTTTTTCTAATGACAATGCAGATTTATTGTTCCAGGAAACAAGCCAATCATAAAATTTGTTCAGGAATACCATACTCATTTGATCTTTACTCCTAATTGGGACACAAAAGGGATTTTTCAACCTCTTACCTTTCTCAGAATTTTTAACATTAACAATATTCCAGTTTAAAAACTGATGGATAAATTCCTTAGTTCCCATGGTATCTTTGCCTTTCTCTCCAGCTTCATGAGCTAAAGCAGCACTATTGCTTTCATGAAATATATTTAAGGCCAGTAACACATTTTGTTTTTCAAAAGAAGTGGGATATAACACTTTCTGGAATAGCTTTGGTGCATTCTTAATCAAATTTGTTAAGTTTTAGCTAGTGTTTTTTCATTAAACCAGTTATTTCTAACAGATTTGATCAGATGAACTGTATCAAATAAAAAGAATAACTTATTTTCAGGCTGTACAAGATTTGAGATGCAGTTTACAAGGTTTCCTTGCCATATCTGGGTGAACATATTTCTATTAATTCTATTGTTGTCAGATATTAAGCATAAAACATTGTACTTGTAGTCATTTAACATTTGTAGGACCTTGAGAGTTTGGAAATAAAGGTCATCAGCTGTTTGATTCTTCGTGGGAACTAAGGTAACTATTTCCTTATATTTTGAAAACAAAGATGTTATCATGAATGCTTGAATAGTATTAGCTTGTTCATTGGCACTTTCTGCTTTTCCTAGAAGTTTTCCTCCCTTATAATTTAAACCCGGATTTTTATTTATTCTTTCTATTTTATTCTTTTTTTGAAGGTACATAATGTGATTAATATTGGAAACAATACTTGGACCCTTCAAAGCATTAGATAATTTTTAATGTATACAGGATCAGGCAAAATTGAAATTTTTGAACTACGTATGAAACTATATGCAGCAGGATAGCAAAAATAAAATTTTGCTGCAAGAAGAAGAAACTCTTTAGAATAAATGTGCTTAGATGATAATGTTAATTTTAGTTATTCAATTATTACACTGAAGAATAAAGTCTTATCACTGTCATTTTGTTGAGAATATGCATCTTTTATCAAATGTATTGCATTTTCTATTTTCTTGTTTGGCTTGACATCGTTTGGTTTAAATGCAGCTAACCAACTCAACAAGCTATCAAATTTTGTCCATCGATCATATTTATTATGTTCTTCCACTATAAAATGGTAAGATTTGGTCTTTAACAACACAGAATTGTGCCAAATTTCTACAGTTAAATCCTTATAAATTTTCATGGAAACAACAATACTAGGACACTGGTTAATGTCTAGCCTGCAACATAAGACGAAATTATCTGTTCTTATGTTAAGCCATCCATCACCAAGTTTCGTAGCATACGTTTCCTGAAAAATTTCAAAAGAATTAACGGTGTCATTCGCGCACCATTCTGCAAAATTTTGTTCATCTCTCAGTTTCAAGGCAGTTATCAATTTATATGGAGATTTTCTACTAGTAGATGGCTCATGAGAAAGGTAAGACGGTTGATTAGGAAATATTGATGAATATGCATCATTGGTTAACTTCCAAATTTTCCTCGGTACTAACAACTCGCTACCGTCATCTCTAACAATACGATCTTCTTTAATAATGAATTGCGAGCTAAAATGTTTTATGCAAACTACAGCAGTTGAACTAGGAATAAAATCTGCCTTATTAATGCTCTTTACCCATTGGTTTTTTCTCGTTGAATCCTTCGGAAAAGTGAATTACAACCAGGAACGCAACATTTTCTTCCTTTGCCCAAAATAATTAAACCATTGTTTCCTAATGTGGGGCACAGGTTCCACGGGGGGGGCTATAAACCCTATGAATTAAGTTTCTTTAGTCAGCAATTGAATTTTTGAAAATTAAAAATTATGTATATGTTACATAAGGAGCATAAAAATTTAAGAAATCTTAAGTGGGGCAAGGCACAAAAAAGTTTGGGAAACAATAAGTTACACGGAATGGAAAACAATCTATAGCTTAAGAAGTAAATACATTTCCAATCGGATGCATGCTACTTTACAGTATCAGTATATCTGAAATATTTATTTATGAATTGCGCTTGTTTCATCTTTGATAATGAATAAGAAATTACTGCATTAGATTTATTTTACTTGTGTTTCAAAAGTACGGTAAAAATATGAGCTGTGAAATTTCGTTTTCCAATGCGACGACCCTTCGCTTTAGGCCTAAAAGGAGATCGACTAACACTAATTTGTACCCATAATTCTAAAGAAACAAATGAAATTTTTTGGCTATAGTACTTAGATATGCATAAATGATTGACTAAAATAACTTAAATAACATAAATGCCAAAAACTTACTTCAATATTAGTTAATCCAGTGAAATCCTTCGAAAAACGCACACACTTCAAACAAGCAACGCAACACAGAAAGGAGGCTTTAGAATGTGACGTCATAACCGTTGGAATTTCTGAGTGTTAAGGCCTGGTTAGACTATTGCGCAAGTCTTTTACGCACGGCCTCGTTTCGCCCCCGTCGGAATCATCAACTTAAAATTGCTTGGTCTTGTTCCCAAACAGCTTGACAAATTTCCAAGTCTGTTAGTATGGCAGCTACTGGAATTTCCTAGTCAATGGACATCCACTCTTCATACTCTTCCTTTGCATACCTTTAGGAGGTTCAATGAAAATTACCAACAATCATGTCCCTGCCTTCTAAATGGACGATCTTCAAAGAGAGGTCATGAAAAATAAACTCCGAAATTCTTGGAATGTGTGGGGGAAAGTGACCCCCAGATGTTTCCTTACAAGTGGAGAGAGCAGTTATACGAACGTCAATAGTTAACGCTGGTTAAAAATGAGGGAACGGTCAATTATCTACTTCAAAACTGATAACATTAAACGATGTAATGATCACACTAAACTAATAACTTTGTGTACATTTGAATACGTTGCTTCGGGACCAGAGGTTTCTGATAATATAAAGCAAATGATAACATTAACCGCGATCACATTAAGCGGAGTCTACTATATCTTACAACTCTCCAGAACAATCTGATTTTGTTATCATGTCTACCACTATCGTATGCCACTAACACCCATGCGGTGAGAAATAATACTTTTCAGTGCTAAGAAGAATGGCACAGCATTTCGTATTAAGCTTTGCTTCTCTTACATAAAAGAATTCTGTGTTTTGTTTTCCTTATTTGATTTTAATCATCTTTTACTTTGATTCTTTGATTTTTTTTTATGGATTTTGATTCTTTTATTTATTTATTTAGTTTAGTACTAATTTTTACTTCGCTTACATGAAAAAATTCTTTGATTTTGCATAAAATATTCTTTGAACCTTCTAGATGAAAAATGCAACTTTAACGTTTAGTTATAAATACCACTATCATCGATGTTCTGAAAAATAATCCTTTTCAGTTCCACGAAAGGGAAAAGGCAAAGCATTTTGTATTTAATCGTCATCAAAGAGCAGATAATTAAATTAGATATAAAGAATCATAGACAAAGGGAATTAAATTATCTACATTTATTAATATTAAACTTCGTCACAAACACATCCCTGTGTTTATACCTAATACAAGTTTTCAACAAATAACTTTAATTTTCCAGCTTAGTTTTCAAAAACTCCCTTGTTTTGTTATTGCTGTTTCATTCATTCGTGACACGAGAGATTTCATTGAGTGTAAGTTATTCAGACGAGAAAGAACCTTTCTAAAAGACGATGTTCTTCTTCTCAATACCAGCTGATATCTTTCATCTTTTCCATTTGCAACTGAAATCAAGTCCTCTTCAACCTCAATCATACCTCCATCCCTTTCTGTCAACGTCAAAAGGAACCCTGTTTCAACCTCATCCACTTCCAGTAAACAAAACGGTAAAAAATGTCCCCACACGCCCCAAACATGGCATTTCCAGAATAATAAACAGCAGCGACACGAACCGGCACCTTTGTGGGTCCTTACAAAAGACTCGAGAATATTGCGAGAAAAGGAAATCTAGAATTTCTCCATTCCCTTGATCATTGTTTACACGTGAAATCCCTCCCTGTATTTACCCCGCTTCCTCCAGAAGTCGTTTTCTTTTTTCTAATCCCCGATCCATCTCCCCTAATCTGCGAGAGACATGTCGAAAACCTCTTCCATTATAAATCGATTCCTTTGCTTTCTACTGTTCCATCCGCGATCGAACCAACCGAGATTTTTACTTTTCTACATCAGACGTTCCTCTAGCGTGCGAGCCTCACAAGATATCAATCACGCGTTGACGGTGAACCCTGGTATAAGTGAAGTGAAGGGACGCTGTCAAAAAGTCACAGTGGAAGTTCCTTTTTATTTATTTATTCTTCCGACTTCGTTTTGAGTGAAATCGTTTGCTTGGCGAAAGGGTAGGGCGGGGAAGAACTCTTATAAAGGCGGGACCCTGACTTTTTTCGGATGGTGTTTGAACGCCATAAATCCTTGCCTTTCTCGTATTTTCCTTTTTTCCTGCACCCTTTCCTTTTTAAAGTAAAGATTTGACAAATGGAGGGGTTTTCGTAATGTCGTCTATTCTTCAAAAATGGCCCTTATCTGTCGTTTGTTTAATCAATAGTTTATGATGAATTGTAGAATGCTGGGAAATTTATTGGAAAGATGCAAATGAGTTTATTTTTATTATTATTTTTGTGTTATTAAGTTGATTAGAAAAGTTAATTAGTCATTTTATTGATTTTCAATTTGTATCCGAAGAAACACCTGCTCTTATGGAAAAGTATAATGATATTTTATTAATAAACACTAATGAAATAATATATTCAGTTTAAACAAATTTCCCTACATTTTTTTTGTTTTAATGATATCTATTTCAAAGGTCTTAAATTAAATGTAACCATAACTAATAGGAAAAACAAATTTACGAGAACTAGTTCCTTCAATTATAGAATATCACTACTATTGTACATTCTTCTCTTTCCAATAGACTACACTTTGTACTTTCTTCTCTTTCCACTTTAATACACATTCTGAATACATTACCTATAATTTTTTTATGAATAAATGAATAAGCTCAAAACAAATGATAAAAAACGGTTCACATATGTAAATATAGCTTAAAAATTCTATTTTTTTTCAATAGCATTTTTTTATTGTCATCATTGATAAAAATTCTCTTAAAGCAACAGAAATAATTTAGTTAATTATTTATAATAGAAAAATAATTATTTTTCTTTTTTTGTACCCTAGAGGGTTTTTGTAAAAAGCAGCAAATGTTTTATGTTTGAATGGATAAATTGATAAATATTAATAGATCAAGTTACCACGAAAACAATAAAAAATTAATAAAGATTAATATCCGTAATTAATTTAATATATTCGCTCAATTCGTAATAACCTCTTTCTGAACTCAGAAAAATAATACTCTTACGCTAAAATCGTTTTATTGTTTCTGTAAAGGAACATATTACAAACGATTGTTTTTCCTTTTATTTACAAACAACAATACAACAGTATAAAAAAAAACTAACTTTTAGAAAAATACTTGGATTGAAAATTTTAGAATTTTCAATGACTTGTTTAAAATATTGATAAGCGTTAAAATATATTTTCAATTATTATGGCTTAAAAATACCAACGTTTATGCTTTTATTCACGTAAGTTTGTCTATTATAGCATGGAACTTTCAAATTTCTGGAAGTAATCGTCTTTTTTGCCGATTTAGAGCCATAATCTTGGAAGTAGTTACTTACTACTGACCAATAAAACTGAGTGTTAGTTG
>BGPR01001549.1:84228-94534 GCA_013235015.1 Araneus ventricosus
ACATAACATAACATAACATAACATAACATAACATAACATAACATAACCTGAATTGTAGTAACTTAAATAAAAATAATATTATATTTGACATCTTTTTCAACGAGCAATAAATTTCTTCTTACTAAATCAATATTTTCCTGCAATCCTTTCCAGAATTTATAGATATTCAAATGTCCTTTGACACAAGCGGAATCTTCTTAAAAAGAAAAATTCATATTTTACTTCAAAATAACTTTTAAAACTCAGCTTTAATATGCACAAGAAAATTCAGAAACAGGGGTGAAAATTGACAATTATGACTTATATTATCTGCCATAGCTGAAGCCTTATTACACGTCTTTTCAACTTCCAACTCGAAGAGTCAGTCACTATTCGATGAAGCAAACGGGCTCCTAAAAGTACGTTTTTACTTAAGTTTCCATGCAGATATAAAGAAGAAGTGTTCACCCACGCGTTCCGTATCTATAATTTCAGTATTTCTGTTGTATTTTTTGGTGTCTACTTTGATGATAAATCACTAAATAATGAGAACTTTTCAACACTTTTTGTCTTTCAGTTAACCATTTCTTAACTGTAACTTATAGTCCAGTCAACCAAGGCCAAAAATCGATGATTAAAAAAAATGGTGTAGTTTTAAAGTTTGGTACAGTTGTTGGGGGTAGTGCCCTAAACGACATACTAAAAGTCCCCTCCGGTAGGGGATGAGCGGGGGGTACAGGGGGTTTAATGGAGGGATTTTTCACTTTTTCTTAAATATCTCGAAAACTATGGACTCTAGCGGGGAAAAAATTTGATTACAAAATAAAACTGCATGAAATTTCCTACAAAAAAGTCCTACATTGTTTTTGCAGCATCAATAGTTTAGAAGATACAGGGACATATTTAAAAGATAATATTTCTAAAATTCCTTATTGTAATGGTAAAATCAATTAAAAGTGTGAAGTAACCAGCCTCAGGAAAACCTCATGCCTATATAATAATTATACAAGGGTAATATTGTATGTTTCGAGAATAGTGGTGATGTCGGTGCGCGGGTGGGGTGGTGACAAACCTATATGATCAACAGTCGTGCTCCCTTGCTCTCCTCGCATCCACACCCCTTTACAAGATCCCTTCTACTCTTGGTCCAGTCAACGATGGGAAAATAATTTTAATAAAAAATGGTGTAATTTTGAAATTTGGCACAGTTGCTGGGGTTAGTACTCTAAACGACTTACTAAAAGCCCCGCCGGCGGAGGATGCGTTGGGGGCGAGCTTTTTCAGTTTTTCTTAAATATTTCGAAAACTATGGGTTCCAAAAAAAAAACTGAACTATAAAATTAAACTACATTAAATTTCCTACAAATATTGTCCTACGTTTTTTTCGTAGAATTAATAGTTTAGAATATAGAGCGGAATGAAAAAGTGCACAATTGCAATAAGTGGTTGAAAATGCTCTTTTTATTTTTAAGAAAGAATTTTTTTTATTTCAAAATGGCGGCAATTAAAGCACAATAACGTTTCTTCAGGGAATGAAGTTATTGTGAATTGCTAAGATATAAAGTGTTTGACATTTTCTTGCAATCAGTTTCGCCGTAAGGACTAAAACACTGATTTTAATCCCTAATGTCAAACCAAAAACAGAGAAAGGAGTTTTAAATAATTAAAACCAAAAGTACGATGTTATATAACATTAGAGCAAAGTAAGAATAAATTTTACGTACCAGAAGACAAATTCGAACTCCTCTTCTTCTAAAGGTGCACTATTAATATAGATACCACGACAGGTGCCATGAACAGAAGAGCATTGCTAATCGAGTACTGCTCCGCCGATCCTTTGGTTGGAGGAAGTGAAGAGAGATCAGATTTGACCTTGATTGATTATTTGAAAAATGCTACATACCTATGGTTATTCAAATTATGTTTATTAGCAGGAGCTTTGTATATGGCCAGGAACATCTTCTCACCGGCTTGTGAGATAGCATTTGATGTTGATAAGGGGTTATAAAGATATCAGCGATGTTCTTCATTTCACTCAGTTGATTTTTGAACAATGTAACTATAGTTACTTTAGCTGATGTTGTATTGTGTCGAAGCACTGAATGCAAGAAGAAGGAGGATAGTTTGAGCAAAAAAAGTTCTTTATGCAACTTTCTTGTCGAAAATAATTTAGCTTCCACTTTTCCCTTGCCAGGCTTCAAAAAATAAATGTTACTTTCTGGTGCTGCCAAAGCAATCAGTAACCCGACTATGTCTACGACTTGCCCTATTATAGCAACAGTGAGATGGAAAATTGCTTTCTCTAGCCCACATCTCACAATATAAGAATCAGCATCCCCCCTCCTGTAGCGAATCTCGTTTCAATTCCTTTAGCAGCCATTTTCTGTACTAGTAAATGAATAAGCCTTGTCTTATTCCTTCCATTGGCAAGAAAATGTTCCTGTTGAACTGTGACAGACTGGTTGCGAGCTTTTAAGTTAAACTCAGCATAGATATGTAGATTTAGATTATACTGTCTATATACACTTATTTGGAGTTTAACAGAACCAAATGACTGAGTAGTAGGGATATTGGGGCCAGACACCACCACTATTCTCGACACATACAATACTACCCTTGAATAATTATTATATAAGCATGAGGTTTTTCTGAGGGTGGTCGCTTCACACTTTTATTTGATTTTACCATTACAATAAAGAATTTCAGAAATATTCACTTTTAAATGTCCCTGTATCTTATAAACTATGGATGCTTTAAAAACAAATTAGGATCTTTTTTGTAGGAAATTTCATGTAGTTTAATTTTATAATTAAGTGTTTTTCGCTAGAACACATAGTTTTCGATATATTTATGAAAAACTGAAAATGTCCCCCTTTGTACCTTCCTGTACCCCCGCGCATGCCCCCACCGGCAGTGTCTTTTAGTATGTCGTTTAGGGCACAACCCTCAACAACTGTGTCAATTTTCAAAACTACACCATTTTTTTTATTTCTATTTTTATTTTATTGACTGGACTATTAAGTACAAGAAGGTAAACCGCTTCTGTAGAAGTTGCTTTCGAGCATCGACTTTTCTATAGTTGGAAAAGCATTATAGCTATCGGAGAACAACTTTATTTACAAATCCAGAACGAACATTTGGAAAGATTGGATAATTATTTGAAGCGATATATAGGGCTTTTAATGAATTGTAACTTATAATTTGGAAATTTAAAGAACTAATAGTTATTTGCGATGCAAAACCACCAGATTCTCACGCATTCTTTCCATTCATCCTGAAGTGTTGCCGCAAAACGGGATATTAATGTAACTAAACTAAACTAAATCCATTCATCTAACCACATCATTCATTAATCCAACAAATTACTTTTGAATCGATAATAAATAGATAATTATAGTAAATAATAAATAATTAATAATAATTCATTAGTTGTAGCTGGTTAGTAACAATTCGTTTACAGTAACTAGTTAGTAATACTAAGCAGAAATGCAGATATTGGTGGTATGTGCCATTAAAAAAATGTTAAAATATTTTTATAGAATTGAATGAAAAAGTTGCATGAATCTTTGTGAATTACTTTTACCCAATATGACTCGATTAGTTTCGACAAGTTTGATTCTATACTTTTAAAATACTATTTTCGGTTAATAAATTTTATAAAGAAAATCGTCAGTCAAATTTAAGTGATGAAAAAAATATTTAAGGTATTTATTTCTAGAAGATGGAAAAAACTGGTGAGTGTTTTACATCAAATAAACTAAAAACTATTGGAGTGTAGATTCTTAAATATTTCTCTTTAAACACAAAAGAGCTTCAAAAGGTAAACTTCTTTAATAATTTACATCATGGAACTTTTTACAAATTATATTTTTCATACAGTTGGTATAAAAAAGCACAGATATTATAAGCCCTCGACAATATTTCATCACACAGAAACGCACACCAAATATTTTTTTTCATTTTCTTCAAATCGGATTTCTGGTTCATTAAAAGAATATGTGCGAGAAAGAATTTCACTTTTTCCCGCAATTTCATTTACAAATATTATATCTGCAGAGAAGAAACTGTTACTTTATTATTTTCTTCCCTATTCTTGAAGCCCCGCTTTTCCCCATGCCATTGTTTAGGGATTACATTATTATTTTGTTCCAACCTTTCGTACGTTTTTATTCTCTTCCCTTTCAGATTGGATTTTTCCCTTTTTCTTTCCCCTAGGTATTTACTTTTCTCTTTTTTGTACGTCTTATCTTCATTTCTGCGTTTCCTGGGAATTTCTTCTCATCTCATCTCATCTCTGAAATGCCTTTGCTTCTTCCATCTAGACTTGTTTTTGCTTCCTTTTTTTATTTTACACGCAGTTTTCGAATTGAAATTGCAGATGCGATTTCCTGTTTTCTGTTTGAGATATTTTAGATAATAAGGCTTTTCATTTAGCTTGAATAAATTTGTTTCGCCTAAGGCAGTCAATACCACTTTTTTTTTAAAACGAAACCATGCATACTTGCTTTTAAGTCATTAAAAAAGGAAGATCCAGATAGGCCTGATAAATTAATTTTAAATGTATACGGATACATGTGGAATTACTTTTTTGCCAAGACTCTGAAGTAATCCATGCCTTAATAAGAAATGAAATATTTTGAGATGCCGAGCAGTAACATTTCGTGCCTGTTAGTTGGTAAACAAGCTTAATTTAATAAAACCGTTCTTCCTTTCATTATTAAGTAACGGTAGGCTCATGTTTTGGATTTCGCATTTCCCTCTGCGAGAAACAAATTTAAGCCTTCCAAGTAATTAAAAATAAATTGGAAGCATTTTAAAATGGTGGAATATATTTATGCAGCAAAATATATAACAGCCATTCACTTAGAATGCGAGTATATTTATTAAACATAAATACTTACCAATACTTACTATCTGTGGAAATTTCAGAATATTTTTGTAAAATTAAGAAACCATCTTTCATTTTAAATTTATTAAGTATGTATTGGAAAGCGACGGAATTAATATCTTTCTGAATGAAAGGAAAATTGTGGAGTAGATGAGAAATGAAAATAAATAGAGATTTAAGAAAGTGATTAACCTAAAAGCAAAGTGCACTGAATTCCATGCTACAATGAGTTTATAGTGCATCCTATTTCTAATGATCAAATCGATATTCAGTCTTGTTGAACACAACTGCGCATGTGTCGTTACATAAGAGGATTCAATATCTCAAAGCCTTTTATAATTAATTACTTATTCTAATGGAGGAACAAAATTATGTCTCATTTTTTTGCTGCATAATGCAGTTTAAGCTTCCCTTTACGTACATGATTTTGATCTTACAAATTATATAAAATGCATATGGATTTTACAGACTCCACTTCAATTAGAAAATCTATAACATCCTATTAATGTGAAGTGCAGTATTTTTGTTAAAATGACGGCAAATTAATGCCTAATGGGTGATGATTTTGAATCTAAAAATCTTTTCTGAAACATAAATTTTTTTGGGTGTTATTGTTTTTGCGTGTCGGAGTTTTATTTGCAGTTAGTCCTGTCATTGACCTTCAATTCTCTGGGGATTTTTCGGGTCACGAGAGGTCAATTTTTTGGAGGAAAGTCAGACCTCTCACAGAAAGAAAATCCCATTTTTGAATCCCTACCTGCAGGTGACCCTTGAGAAACTCTGTAAGGCCGAATTTTTTAAATACTTCCTTTCTTTTTTAAATTTAACTTTAACAACTTTAATTTAACAATTTTAAGGGTTACTTAGTTTTTCATTTCTTCAAAATATTTTATCTTATTAATAATGTCATTTCTGTACTTATAATAGAAAAAGCTCGGAAATAATGAATTCTTAATTACTTTAGCGTCAAAATTAATTTATTTTTCTAACTTTTTATGAAGAGCAAATTAATTTCTGTAATTTAAATGTAATAATATGCATTTTACTGTCAAGGACAGCGCTTTAACATTTGCTTTTAAGTTATCTTATTCTGTTACTACAAACAACATTGATAGAGCAAAGCCTATTCTACGGCTACATTGATTATTCTATATTTTTTGTATAAAATTTATGGAACGAGATAAGTATTATTTGCGTCAAAACATATTTTCAAGCAGCATATTCGATTCTCAATTAGTGCACTGTAAATATCAAAGGTTAGAATGTCATTCAAATAACAAATAAGCTGAATTTCCCTCACTTTCACGAATATAATTTAATTCAAATATTTTTTCAAATATTAGTTTAAATTAGTTATATTAACGTCCCGTTTTGAAGCAACACAATGGCTATTTCGGGACTGACCTCGTAAATTTGAACTGCGGTCAGATGACGAAGATGATACCTAATCTCGCACCCCCCCCCCCTCCAAACTTCCTCACCACACCAGCGGGAGGACGCCAGAGTCAATTATGTTGCTTCAGAAATGGAAAAAAGTTATATGATGTTGTTTCATATTTACAATAGCTTTCGCGTTTTGTTGTAGTTCAGTCGATTTTCAATGAGTGAGCTGTAAATTTCAAAAGTTAGAATGTCAATCAACATAAAAATAAGCTTAAATTTTCTTAGTTTCATGAATATGATTCAATTCAAATACAGCTTTAAATATATCTCATCAGAAATTGAAAAAAATTATATGATGTTGTTTGTTATTTGCAGTTATTCAGTTCGCAGTCATTATTTTTGCGTTTTGTTGTATCTCAGTCCAAATTAATTTTAAATTTGTAACTTAAAATTCTTTTAATTAAGTGGGTAATTATATTTTTGTTTAACATGCTTGAGAGTTTTGGTAAAACAGTTTTTAACCTGTAGCTTTTAAAAATATAATTTTTAATAACAATGCGGTACTTAAAATACAATCTTAAAAAGTTACTTTTTTTTAAAGTAAAAGTTAAACGCGGAGAATATAGGTGATCAGTTTTACTTTCTTGCATGATGTTAATTACAGAAAGGAATGATAACACCTTCTTAATACTTAGGTTTTTATATAACCCCAACAAAATTGTTCATCACTTAGAACAATATCGTCGCTTAAAAAGCAACACCACCTATCTCAATATTTTAAAATTTCAAACAGGAAGAAAAATACTCAATTTTTCGCAACCAATAACAAATATTTTTGATTTTTTCACATCTAGTAGGAACATGTGGTTTCATGTTTACATAAATGTTAAAAAAATTCAGAAATATTCATTATTATTTGCGAAAAATTCAGTATTTTTTTTCCTGTTTGAAATTTCAAAATATTGAGATAGGCAGTGTTGCTTGTTAAGCGACGATATGTACAATTTAAATGAAAAAAAGATATCTAAATGAAAAAAAGAGTATCTTTAGGCATCCCAAAACCATTTGGTGTAAAAAAACTTTACCTCAATTATAACTCTAAACGCATATTATTTCTAACACGCACACAAAAATAATAATTACACAATATCAACACTGCGTCGAAAAACCAGTGAAAATATTGATAACAATCGTGATGGAAGAGAGCTGCAGCATATCATAATTACACCTTCGACTAAGCGCAATAACCGTTTAAGCTACATCGGCAGAAAAACACTATTATATTTAATGAGCTTATCAGAAAGATTTCCGCGAACGGACTCCGGATCAGATAACAGAGAATAACTGCTCTATCAAATCCTTTCGGACAGAGTAAGAAAGAAGTTAAGAAAAGTTCATCTGAGCTTCAAACTAATTTATCTTTAATCTCCCTCTTTTCACTGTGAACGAACGATAGGTAGATAAGCGCGGAATAAAAGAGAAATTGCCCCATATTTATTGCATTGCGTTAGTTTCGATTGCTGATTACTCCTCGAAAGCGATTTTAAAGGGAAAATATGAAGACTACCATATTGCATTTTTATCTCTCGTACGCGAAGTGTATAAAAAATTACTATAATCCTCAAAAAATTCAACATTGAGGTTTTGATGAATATTCGGATATTATATCTCTGGGTTCGAAAAAATGTTTTTGGAATTACATTTACAATCCTGTTCGTGTGTTTGTGAACATGATAACTCAAACACGCAACGAGCTAGACGTATGAAATTTGGTGCGTGTTCATTTCACAAAATTACAGATCTGTATGAAAGATTGGATAAGACCTGCCAGCGTAATAGCTGCCTGTCTACCTGTTCGTTTGTATATGAACATAATTACTCGAAAACGTACAAGTTGGGTGAATGTAATTTGCCATGCGGTCTTCATATCAAAATTGTAGTTTTGTGTCAAATTTTCTATCAAATTCGTCTATGAAAAAACTGTCTGTCTATCTCGATGCGTGTGAAGACGATAGCTAAAAAAGGTAGATGAATGAAATTTAGTATATGATCTTCACAAAAATCATAGATATTTATGAAATTATGGAAAATATCCGTCAACGGAAAAGGTTCTTTCTCAATACTTGATTCTTCTGGGTATGCTCTTAAAATACACATAACAATGCCATATTAACAAAAAGCATAAGCATACGCGTTTCCATTCACAAAGAATACAATATTGTATTCATTTTTAATTATTTTATTCATATATATTTGTTTGCCATACCGAAAAGTGAAAGCATTAATTATCTTTATTTATGTCCACGTTATAATTTCGATAATTAAAAAAACTAGACCTTTTTTTAAAAGAAGAAAATCCAACATAACTCTATTAATGAAAGAAATAAAGGAGAATCGAACCTCTAAATCGAAACATCGTGACAAGATAATGTTTTGCCTGTTTTGATTCTTATGTTTATATATTATTTTTCAAAATTTACTATTAATTATAGCAACTATAACGTCCGCACAAAAAATGTATTTAATATCGTCGTAAAGTATGTGGTTAAACGTAATGTTTTAAAATATACTTTATAAAATATTTTTTTAAAATCTATTAAAATTAGACAATAAATAGTGCGAAAATAAAATTTGTGCAACTGAAAAGCTAATGTGCTATTTTTTCAAGTGGTGTAAAAATGGTTTATAGGTGATAATAGACTTCGAAGTTATTGAGGATAAACGTTATAAAATTGATGAATTTTCAGTTAAAAATCTGATCAAAATTTTGAAAAACTCCTTAGTGAGAACCTACTGCCCAAGAAGTAAATAGGAGAAAGTCTGTTAAGATGGTTACCTTATACTTTGGGGATTTTTCCTGACGTCAATATTCGATGCTGGAGGATTATTTTTTTCGGAAAATCTTTTTCAACCCTTCTATTTAAAAGTGGTATTTTTTAAATATTTAATTACAAAAATTGCATCGATATGGGCTTGGATTTTGTCCCAGCTAGTACAGGCGTCATCTTGAGGAAATTCAAATGAATGAATCGAATCTTCAGACTAAAAAGGTTAGCAGTCGAGGTATCGCTTAGCTACTTTCGGTTTATGTGGAGTTTACGGTACCCACTTACTTCGTTCCTCTTAGAATCGCCAATTCTTTGCCACCAAGAACGGCGATGAGAGAACATCTGTTTTGGATGCGTCTAGATGTTTTTAACGAGTGGCAAGCGCGTATGCGACAAATTGATCTTTTCATCGGTGTTTTGCTTATCAAGCTATAATGCGCCACGTTTCTATTGGACTGTTTTGTTCAACTCTTCGATGCAATTGGTCGATAAATCCGAATTTGAATAAAATTCGCTTGGAATTCTTCGGATGGAATATAAGTTCAGTACCGTGTATGTTATTCTGTGTACTTCGTTTCTGAATGAATAAGCGAAGGTAAGAGTATTCCGCTAGGCTGAAAGCGAAGCCGCTGATGTTTTTTTAAGTTAAAAAAATTTGCCTGGTACACACTTGAAATACCGCAGGCATTGCGTGCTCAATCTCTCGTTTTTAGGTGACGCATGCGCAAGAGAGCAACAAAAAGAGCACTATACATCCAAAATAGTATTTGGCGACAGCACATGAAATTGCGCCAAGAAAAATTGGCGAGAAAAAGGTGGGTACCGTAAACTCCACATTTACCCTACTTTCTTCTTTTCTGTAGAATTTTTAGCAGGTTTGTTGCCTTCTTCAACTGCCACAGTTTTCGTTTAACTTCTCCTTCTATCTCCTTTTTAATGAGATGCTCATTTTCCCCTAGAGTGCCAATGAGTTGCGGGATGGGCAAGTGGCATTCAGGTAGCACGACGAGCTACTGAATCAGCGTGGAGGGGTTCGTCATCTTACCCGGCATCGCCATTTTTATTTCGAAAAACATTGAAGGGCATCAGCTCATTATGAAAATTAAAATAATCCATCATTGAACACTATCCCTTACGAAGTACTACCCAAAATTTACATCGTAACAACTCTAAAACATATTTACAGGTATTATGAATCACACAAATGACGGGATGGAATCTTTTGGCA